>PVJS01000255.1:43503-149371 GCA_004027185.1 Glis glis
ATTGAACGCAGGGGTGTTCTACCTCCGCGCTACACACCCGGCCCTATTTTTTATACTTTATTTTGAAACTGGGTCTCACGAAGTTGTGGAGGGCCTAACTAAGTAGAGAGAGAGAGAGAGAGAGAGAGAGAGGAAGAGAGAGCGAGATAGCTGAGGCTGGCCGCGAACCCGGATCCTCCGGTCTCCGCCTCCCAAAGTCCTGGGATTACAAGCATGCGCCACCACGCCCGGCCGCAAGCTAACTTCTCTTCCAGATATTCAGGTCCTATTTTTGGCTATCCTCACACTAATTACTACCAATTGAACATTTTGATTCTTATTCAATACCAAGAATTACTGCTTAAGCCCCCAGTGTGACACTCTATACAACATCTGGCTTTGACTTACACTGGAAGAGTTCCCCAGATTGGTTGTGGTTTTACAACATGCACTGTAGATTGCGTTGTAGATGCATGTAGATGTAGATGTGTGTGTGTGTGTGTGTGTGTGTGTGTGTGTGTGTGTGTGTGTTGTGCTTGGGATCAGACCCAGGGTATTGCACATATTAAGCAAATGCTCTACCACAGGGCTATATCCCCAGCTCAAATGGAAATTTTTTACTTCGGTTTTATTATATGTCTGCACTTGATGGGTGGGGTTAATCCTGTGGTCACAGTTGGTCTTTCTCTACCTTTACCAACAACCCCTATCTAGTCCCTTAGCACAGGATCAGCATCATTGGCAAAGTATCTGGCTTGCAGTAAAATTGATACTTATTCATTACCATGATCAGATTTTTTTTACATCCCAAATAATTACTACAAAGTCACAAAAGCTTAATATAATTATGTGGAGCTGACACACTTGCCATCTCTTGAGAGGTAGAATTAGTATGTTATGATAGCCCATTACTTCGGATATAAAGTGTCTTGCTATATGGATTTACAAAGGAGAGTATCCAAATAAAATTAAGACTAATAATTGTGACTCTTGCTTAAGCAATAAGTTTTCATCTTTTCTTTTTACCTATTCTTACATATATGATTTCTTGGCATATAGAAAGGAGTATGTCTACATTATGTATTACTTTTAGATAACATACAAACATTTGTGTGATCTGGGCATAGACACATAGGTACAAATACATTCTTTTCTCTTTATTTACAACATAGTATTTATATAGCTTGGATTCAAAAAATTGGAAATACCCTCATGCATTTGGAATTCATCAAATTCAGTTATGCTAACTGATATTATCATAAAGAAAACTGTTGAAAAATTTACAAGGTGGAAATTAGGATGTAGATCATACAACCAATAATAAACATCTTCATCCTAGGAAAACATGTTCCACTTGTAAGCTGCCTTCCCCCAACTGTCTTGATATCTTGGTTGTGAATTATGAAATGTGAGTGGTTATGGTGTTGGAAGTGGATGGATGGATGTAGAAGGAGTCCTAAACTAGAAAGGTGTTATGGAGAAATTATGATAAATAAGTATAATCTATATTATATGATATGTACTTAAATGATATATAATTTCACACATTTGAACACTTGAGCTATCATATAACTTGTACCTAAGATGCGAGCAAACCTTATAAAATCATTGTTACTTGTCATTATTAGTTCTCACCTTACTCAACTAACTTACTTCTCTGTGTTTGCATGTCCTATGCGTCTGTGTTTCTGTATTCTTGCAGTACTCTAGAGAAATCTGAATACAGTTGAGAAGAATATGGCTTGAGAAATTAAAACAGCATCCTGCTTTATGACTGTCTGTTGATTGGATGCTTATTTCCATTCCTCCACAAAGCTGCTGATACGCTTTGCCCTGGGGTTACTTCAACATAAGCAGACCCTGTGATTAGAATTGGTGATGATTTATTAAAGACATGCACCCAGGAGAGATCTTTAAGAGTAGGAGAAGTTGGGCATTAAAGAAGATTCAAATAGATCCTAAAGTTCTGGAATGCAAATAACACTTATGAATTTGTCCCCATTCTAAGACAGGTAGCTGAATTTTATAGGCCTACAATTGACAATCATTATGCCCCTCGGTAGGACATTATCCCCCAGTCACATTTGGCAAATGACTATGTAGTACAAGAGTGGACTTCTATTGCACAACCTTTGCAGGGGTTCCCCTGAACACACAGAAACCCACCAGGGAAGAACAGACACAGCAAAAAGTATCTGAGGGACTCTCCATAGGCGTACAGGTGTTTCTCTGTAATCTGTACAAAGAACCAGGGAACAATCATAGTATCTCATAGGGTACTAATGCAGTAAATTAAAGTTTAAGGATAGGAAGGATTCTAGTCTCTGAGCTCTTTAATTACCAGGAGGCATCATTTTAGGAGAATGCCATTGCTAAAAATAATGTTGAATAAAAGGAACATTCTTTTGTCTCAGTAGTGGTTGGAAAGGTAATTTTGGCTCAACAGTCTTCCTGCAAAAATACCTCCTAAATCAGTTCCAGATCGTGGTTCACTCTCTTCATGTCATTTTCACAAGCCTCATTTTCTGCAATAAATGAACAATTTAGTTTGCTTGCCTATGTGAACACTGTCTGTCCTCAGAGGGAATTGGATAAAGAGAGGAAAAGTGTGCTTAAGAGAATGACTCTCTCTACTCCCCAGGTATACTTCTCATTTCTTTTCATTGAGCAAATAGTCACTACCTGAAACTAGTGCCAGGAATGGTTCTTAGAGCAGAAAATACAAAAGACAAATAAGACTTCGTCTTGAGCTAAGAAAGCTTATTGGGGAAAGAAGACATTTCAACACATGTTGCAACAGAGTTTTGCCATCTGTGATATGGGAATATTAGTTACCCATTTTACTACTAGATTATTTATTTATTTCTGTATATAAAAGCACTCTAATATACTCCCATGGTTTCTGTGGGTCAGGACTTTAGCCAATGCACAGCAAGGATGCTTGTCTCTGGTCCATGGTGTCTAGGCCCTTAGCTAGAAGATGCCAAGTCTGAGCAGCTAATATCATCTGAGGGCTTCTTGGTATACCTTCCTGAAAGTTGACACTGTTGGCTTGCTGGGGTTTAGCTGGAGTACTGGCTGGGATGCAACTGGTAGTCTCTGTCCATGGTGTCTAGACCTTCAGCCGAAAGACAACAAAGCTGAGCAGCTAATGTCATCTGAGGGCTCATTGGTGTACATGCCCGGAAGTTGACGCTGCTTTCTTGCTGGGGCTTAGCAGGAGTCCTGCCTGGAATACATACATGTGGCCTCTGAATGTAGCCTGGGCTTCTTACATCAGTATGGTTAGGTTTAAGAAGGGACACCCCAAGCAAAAGGGGACCTCCTTCCTGTGAACATTAAATAAATTAGTCAGTGTAAAATGTTAAGATATTATCTGACACATAGTGCTTCATAAGAGCTCTATTATTACTGTTAATAGTATTATTAACAGCAAATATGTATACAAAGTATGTTGGTAACAATATTGTACATTGCCCATGGCAATCTAATTATAATACATCACAAGAGGAGGACATTGATCACCCTATTTGGAAATCATCCAGATAAATCAGTTGTTTTCTGGAAGCTACATCCCTGTTCTTTGCTAGCAGTCCATGGGCTTCAGTGAGATTTTTAACTGATATTGAAAGAATTGATCAGTATAATCCAAAAGGTCATGGTAACTTCTGACTTCTAGTGAGAGAAGGCTGGGAAGGATGATCAAGAGCACTATCATAACCATAGAAATAAGGTAATCTGAGAATTCTTGGATCTATGTCTCCAAGTCTCAATGTGATGACTGGTTCATAGACATGCCCTAATTCTTTCACTTTTGGACACTTTTGATGTGACTATCATTCCATTCTGCTTTGAAACAAACTTTATTCTGTTATGTGAGTATATATAAACAGTGATTTTTTAAAAATTTTCTTTCCTTCTCCTTTTTCAGATTCCCAAGTACTAGGAATACAGACATGCACCACCACACCTAGATAACAATAATTTTATTTTTAAATTGGAGGTAATGTGGGTAGAGCAGTGAAGGGGAGAGAATCCAAATTGCGAAGGTAGATTAGAAAGGACACTATTTGATCTGTATGATAGGGCTGTTTTCATCTAATGAACTTCAGGTACATATTACGACTGAACCTTCCATCCCTTTCCAAAGAATTCTTAGAGTGACCCAGGGTCTCTTCTTTACCACTTGCTAAGGAAGATAGTATAACCTGTAGTGAGGTTATACTACAGTATATACTGAGCAAATACTTTTCCTATTCTCCTGCAACAATCTGAGGCCATCAAGTTTGTCTTCTTGACCTTTGTTTACTAAGGCATGCTATTATGAACTTAGCGATTGTCTTCTATCAGGGTACAGATTGTAGTCCAAATTCCTTTAAAATGCCACTCAATTCACCCTCCTCTGTTTCTCATCATTTCTCCTTATCCTCAACACTGAAGCCATATCCAATTTTTTATAAGCCCTGGATAAACCTCATAAATTAATATTTAAGTACTTTTATGAACATCATTCTTTTGTACTGGAATAATTTCCTCTTTGTCTTACACTTTTCAAATGCATGCCTACTTTTATTTCAAAAATCTCCTCTTCTTGTCTCTGTGCAGAATCGTTACTTCTTCCTTTGTTCTCCCATGACAGTGGGCACACACCATTCTTGAAGGACATGTCCCAATGTGTTATTACTTGCTCTAGGTAATGTCTGTCCTCCTCCACATCTCGTGACTTGTCATGGAACAGGAATTATTTTATACTCATGTTTACATCTTTAATTTCTGTGATCTGGCCTCTTCATGTTAGATAAAAACGCTAGTGAATGAATTACTTGAATATCTGAGCAATTTTGTCCTCATCTGGTATGACATGTGCTTCTCCCTCTGTAATGAAGCCTTTCTTCTAAACTGTGCTTTTCTTTGTTTCTGTTTCCCATTTATCTATAATTATATAACAGAGCACCCCAAAATCAATGGCCTCAAGCAACACCAATCATTTTTGTATTTATCCCTTCCAGCTCTGGGGATTTACCAAGCTCAGACAGGAGGTTCTTAATCAGTTTCATGCAGTTAACAACAGATGATGGCTTGGGCAGAAATCACTATGAAAACATCTTCCCTCACCTACTTAGCAGTTGATGCCAGCTGTCACCTGAGACTTCAGCTGTGTCTTTGTTGGAACACCTACATAGAATTAATTTTGCACATACTGTAGGGAGTTAGTAAAACCTGGATGAATGTTACCTCCTTGTACTTAAATTATGCTTATGTGTGCCTATGAGGGTTTCATCAGTTACCTTCACTGTCTCTTATGATTCTTAACTCTTATAATTGACTTCTTCTACTAAAAATCTTATTTATGAGAAAAAGGTTTGATTATATCCAATGCTTTTATGACAAAAAAAATGCTCAACAATGAGGAATAGTAGGGAACTTCCTCAACCTGATAAAGGGTATTTAAGGAAAAAAAATAGCTACCATGATACTCAATGATGAAAGGCTGAAAGTTTTCCCTCTTAGATCAGGAAAAGGAAAAGATTGCTCACTTTGGCATTTTTGTTTAACATTGTACTGGGAGCTCTATGCAGAACAATTAGGAAAAATTAGACAGCTTAAAATTAAATAAATAACACTCAAATTGAAAAGGAAGAAACAAAGAGTCTCTTTTCGCAGGTGACATGATCCTATGTAAAGAAAACCTGCAAAGAATACCACTTCACACCCAGTAGAAAGGCTTTGATTTTAAGAGGGTAAAGTGGCTGGGCGTGGTGGCGCACGCTTGTAATCCTAGTCCTTGGGAGGCTGAGATAGGAGGATCGCGGGTTCACGGCCAGCCTCAGCTACTTAGTAAAGCCCTCCTCAACTTGGTGAGATCCTGTTTCAAAATAAAGAATAAAAAATAGGGCTTAGGGTGTAGTTTGGAGGTAGAATGTCCCTGGGTTCCATCCCCAGTACTGCAAAAATAAATAAATAAATAAATTAATTAATTAATTAATTAATAATAAAATGGGTAAAGCAAATATTGGCAAGGATAGGGTAAAACTGGATCTGTTGTATCTTGCTGGGAGTGTGGAATGGTGTATCCACTGTGGAACATGGTTTACCATATCTCAGAAAAAAATTTTTTTGTAGTGCCCAAGTACTGGGATTATAGGCATTTACTACCATGCCCAGCTATATCTCAGAAATTTAAAAATAATCATATGGTCCAGTAATTCCACTCCTAGGTTTGTGTTTTCCCAAAACTGAAAAAAATATTCAAATGAAGAACTGTTTACAAATGTTCACAGTAGCACTAGTTATAATAACAAAAAGACAAAATATGCAAATCTCTATGAATGGATAAATGATTAAACCAAATATATTATAGGAATATAATAAAATACTTCCTATGAAAAGGAAAGAAGTACTCTAAGAAAAGTAAGAAGACAGTCACAAAATATATACTTTGTATTTCCATTTGTGTGAAGGATCTGGTGGAATAGGCCAATTCATAGAGATGGAGTTTAACAGATACTAGGAGTGGTGGTAGGAAGGTGTGGTTGTTAATTTTCTGTGTTAACTTTACTGGGACACCAAGTATGGAGATATTTGGCTAAGTCTGAGTGTATGTGAGGGTGTTTCTGGATGAGATTAACATTTGAATCAGGAGATGAAATAAAGCAGATTGCTCTCTCCAGTGTTTGGTACAAACCTCATCCAATCTGTTGAAATCCTGAGTAGAATAAAAGGCACAAGAAGGGAGAATTTTCTGTCTTCCTGACAGTTTTTGAGCTTGCACGATGGTCTTCTTCTGCCTTCAGACTCAGACTCAGACTGGAACTGACACTGTCAGCTCTCCTGGATCTCAGGCATTTGCACCCAGACCAGAATGATGTCCTCTACTCTTCTGGATCTCTGGCTTGCTGCTGTGTCCTAATTATCACATAAATTAACTCTTACAAATTAACTCTTACAAACTTTCAAAAAAGATAACCAAATGGAAAATATTGGGCAAAATATATTAATAGGGGAATTCTGAAAACATCCACATGACCTAAAACATAGTGAAAGGTTTTCCAAAATCAGAGAAATGCTAAGCAACAAGGGTTTCTGTTTTAAAATATACCTGGTTTCAACAAAGAGTAGTAATCCTTTCATGGTGTGACTGTAAGAATAAAAAGACTCTTCTCAGACACTGCTTGTACAAGGTATAAATTTCCCATTCTTTCAGGCAAGGAAGTCAGCAAGATATATTTTATATTGCATGCATGGTTCAGTCCTTTTGTGCTGCTACAATGGAATGCAATAGGCTGGGCAACTTACAAAGAACAGAAATTTATTTCCTCACAATTCTGGTGTCTGGGAAGGCCAAGATCAAGGTGCAAGCAGGTTTAGTTGTCTGGTGAGGGCTGTTCTCTGCTTCCAAGATGCTGTTTTTGTGATGCATCCTCAAAAGACAGGAGCATCATATCCTCCCATGGCAGAAGGCAGAAAGGGAGGTGATAGCTAAGTACCATGTAAACCCTCCGTTATGTAGGCCTTAATCCATTAGTGGGAAAGATGTTATTGTAGCCTCATCTAATCACCTCTTAAAGGTCCCATCTCTTAATACTATCATATTGGCAACATTCGAGCTTTGGAGAGGACACATTGAAATTATAGCAGTACCCATCTTTACCCCGCAGCGAGTCCACTCCCAGAAATAGGTCCTGAATAGGTAAATCTTCAGTATGAGAAGGCACCTTTATAAAGATACTTATTATAACACGGTCCATAGTAGAAATAAAACAATAATAAAGTGAATGCCTCTCAATAGGGGAATAAAATAATACATTCACTGGAAAATGTTATTTAACCTATAAAATGAATGAATTTGAGACATCCCAATTGGATTTGGAAGAATTTACCCAAGATATCTCTGAATGAGATAAACAAAATAAAAAACAAACTATACAAATCATGATTCTATTTCTTAAAGAAATAGTTTATACATATATATGTGTGTGTGTTTATCTACTATATTTTATTGAACCTCGAGTAACATTGTGAAACATGCAATCATTTCCTTTAAAGAAAGAAAACGTGCTGAGATTAAACTATGACAGAAGGCTTTTTTATCACTTAGAAATTTAACTCTCCTTTAAAGAGCTCTTTTAGATTTAACTATACATCAGTCATTGTTTAATACCTTAAAAGAGACATGTAAATGAAATAAATTGGCCAACATCTTATTAAACTTTTTCATATCCATGGTAGGACTTTGCTGAGTCCCTTTTTAATTCATGTTACATATATATTTTGGGGAGCCCTAGCTTTCTTAAATGAGGCCTCCAGCATTGTCTACAGGCTTTAAATATGTATATGCATATGAATGTAATTGTATGACCACGGAGAAAACTATGGTAGATCGTATTATGATATTTACATGCAATATCAAAGAAGGTGCTGGTATATGATGTGGATTAAAAGGAAGATATATCAGAAAGGGAAAACATAGTTCAACAAAGAAGACACAGTCACAAAATGTATGATGCTATCCCATTTTTATATAACTATAATGTTATATTTGTATATTCATAGAAAACCATTTTAAGCTGGTTTTTTGATGCAAGAAAAAGGGGTTGGCAGACTATTTCACATTTTTGTCATCTCTTCTACATGCTATACACAGTTGTAGGAATTCCAAAAATATTTGAAAAGATTAAATAAGAAAGCAAAGGAGGTATCTGTAGCTATTAAAGTTATATCATAATGTATGACAAGTAAGAAAACGTTACTTTGCTTTGCTTTTTTGTTTTTCTTTATGTAGAATGTCAGTGATTCAAGCTATTTGGAGGGAAAGTAGTTCCATGAGTTTAGCTTAAGGAAAACTTTAATATTGTTTTTTCCCTTTTCAGAAGATTCACTTTGTTTTTAGAATCTGCAGTAAAGGATTTTATTTTTCTGGTCATTTTCCCAAAACACTCGATGAAAGAAATTCTGTGTGGTGTGTGTAAACTTATTATTATCCTCCAGAATTTGTGTTCTACGGGGCAGAGAGAAACTGGTTTGGAGAAATTGGCTTAAATTACTCACAGAAACTAAAAGGATGTGGGCATAACCCTTCCCACATCTCTAATGCTGGAATTTTTCTTGATATTATAGGACAATTATTTTAGAAGAGATTGGTATACATCCTTAAAAATTAGTTTTTGTTTCTTTGTTAATTTTACTGTGGTTTATCTTGACATAGGGAATATAGAACACTGCAATTGAAAGAAATGGAGGCAATGATGTCAGAAGTAAGGAATGTGTGTATTTATATCAAGGTGACACAGCCCTAACATTAATTTTTGTGTCAGCTTTGCTATTTTATCAAGACTCAGAGATTTGTGTGGTTATCTTAGGAAGAGTGAATCGCATCTGAGATTCTGTGTGAACGATCTTTCTAGAAACAGGAGCTTTCATGGTTTTTAAGGCTCATCTTTTTAGAAGCCAATCAAACTCCATTGGCAAGGAACAGTCGTACAATCAGCTTATTGTGCTTAAGGGTAAAGAATGAAAAATTTCCCAAGAAAGGGTAAGAGTAGAGGAGAAAATGAAAACTTTTCACCTATGTGTGTGTTTTGGTCCAGATTTTGTTGGCTTGCTTTGTTTTTGTTTTTTCTTTTTTCTCCCTGCCGCATGGGAAACTATTAAGCTCCCTTTCCTGGGAAAAGGAGTGGAAGGAGCTATTTTGTTTTGAAATTGAGGAGTGAATGTGGAAGCCACATCTGACACAATTCCTAGGGAGTCCTAAGGCGATGACTGGGTTGAAGATTAAAATTATAGCTGGGGTACTGAAGAGTCTCCTTTGCACTCAACATTAAGTGATTTAAGTTGCTTTTCCTCAATGTCTAAGAAGTTGAAAAATACCAACTTTTAGTAGCAACACTGTGACAGGGAGAAAAACAGAAACAATGGTACATAAGTGACCCAATTGTAGTCCAGGACTCTTCCTGATCAGTTCATAAGTAGAATTAAACATTTGCATCAGCTTTTATTTGATTTTTCAGAAATGGTGGTGAGGAGTCTGGTCCCCTATAAGTGAAGAGTGTTGGATATGTTTTATCCTAGATGAGATTTTAAGTTTTTAATAATTTAGATTTTTTTTTGCAATAAGAGAGATGAGAATATAATCCTACTTCATCTATATAGTGGAGTAGTTCATACTTAACAAGAGTTCCCATTACTGATTATAGACTAAAATGACCTGAGCAAATGATATAAAATGCAGAGTCCCCAGGTTCTATTATTATTGTTATTATTATTATTTGTTCTGGAAATGCTGATTCAATCCAATGTGGAACATACATATTTAACAAGTTTCTCAGATGATGGTAGGGTAGCCAGTCTGGGAACTGAAAATTGGAAGAAGTTCTGCACCAATTTATAATTTCCAATGGGGATGTAAATGGAACATTCTTTTTCTTCCCAAGTATTTTTGTCAGCCTATAGGTAATAAGGCTAAGTATTGTTCTGAAAATCTGGATGGAGTTCTATGATTGCTGAAGTGAGTGATTATGATTATTGTATGTAATTTTAGAATATATTCCAAGTTAAATGCATCATCAGTTTGCCAGAGAGTATGAAATTATCTCCAAAATTAGTCTATGTTGAAAAAATCTGAGGCTAAACTAGTAATTAGTTCTGTATGTTCAAGATACCTGGGTTGGAATCCAAGTCTTGTGAAAAAGAATGGCTTTGGAGTAAAGACCTGAGTTCAGGTTCTGACTCTAACACATCCTACCCATGTGAACATAGAAATCATATCACTTCTAGCAGGTGTGGTGATGCACACCTGTAATCCCAGCACTTGGGAGGCTGAGACAGGAGGATCGTGGGTTCATGGCCAGACTCCACAACTTAGGGAGGCCCTCTGCAACTTAATGAGACCCTGTTTCAAAATAAACAAAATAAAAATAAGACTGGGGGTGTAGCTCAGAGGTAGAATGCCCCAGGGTTCAATCACTAGAACCACAAGATGAAAGAAAGAAAGAGAGAAAGAAAGAAAAGGAATTGCTTCACTTTTCTGAAACTTGGTTTCCGTTCTTGCTGATGTGTGGATTCCATGAAATGAAACAATATTGTAAATTTCAATAGAATTGATACTGAAATAGAAAATCATCTTCCATCTTCAAAAGGATGGGAAATTTATCATTCCCAAACATCTAATGACCCTCCTTTGCCAATAAGCAGAAACTCTGGGGGTCTGAGTCAATCTGATCTTCCCTGTTTTACTCCTGCTTATATCCATAATTCTCAAAATATGCACTGGGGCACACTACACCAAACTCCCAGGGGTGCATCCACACATTTCAAATTGTTAGGAAAAGTTAAGGACATTTGGCTACATGTCAGACACTGTATCAATTACTAGCCTGAAATAGTTCACATTTTCATAATGGCTTTACATTCTTTTTCAATTATGTCATATCTTGTGGGGGAGATAGTAAGTTGTTAGAACATTAATACTTCTTAAGTCACTTGGATCTAATTATCTAGGAAGTGCAATTATTAGGCATTGAACAGTGAAGTTTCAAGAGCGAATTGTGGCCCACCTGAACCAGAATCTTTTGGAGAATTTTTTATAAATACTCCTGAAAGAGAATTTCTGGAATCTACATCCTAATAAGTTCCTTAGGTCATATATATATATATACTTAATATTAAAACGCACCCATCCAAATCCACATTTTTGTCCAACATCCCAGATTATCATTTATATACTTTTCTATTGACAGTGCTTTTGCTGGAAAGGTCTATTAGCATCTTCAGACCTCACTACCACCTACAGCTAAAGAAAAATCATATCCAGCCCCTCATTCACCTTTCTATCCTTGAAGAAATGGTAGCTAGAGAAAAATAACCAGGAGGCTACGAGCTAGAAGCCTCCTTCTCCCCGTTACTGTTGTTTATGGGAACAGCCAGGTAGTAGTGATTTGTCACCTGGTGATGTTAATTACCAGCGAAGCATTCAGATTGTTTCTTTTTTCTCAGTTCTCAGCTTGATCCTTGAAGTTTCAGCATGGAGCCGGGAAGCGTTTAATGGAAAGTTAATCAGCCAAATTCTCCCGGTTCAGAAGTTATTCCCTGGTCCTGGCCCATGCTTGGAACACCAGGGTATCCATGTAAAGTGGGGAAGCAATTATTTACAGAGTGCTTCCCAGAGGGCCCGAAAGAGGTAATGACCCTCAATAGGGGCCTTCTGGAGTCTCTTGGAACCACTTATACACCACAGAGAGAATGTCCTGACTCATTATGTTTTTAAAGATTTGTTTATTCTTGTCAATGAAAAAAGCAAATAAGCAAAGGGGTGCTTGCTTCTGAGATGCCAACAAGGAGGATTGTTTAATTCTTTTTTCAAGCAGTAGCATCCTACTATGCTCAGAGAAAATGATGTGTCAAAGAGGCACAGGTAATGTAGATTTGATTTGCATGTTAACTTCTTCACTTTTAATCCATAACTGCTTAACAAGTCTCTGGCTAAGCATCCTGAAATTGATTTTCAAAGATAATTTGCATTTGAAAATTCGAACTGTTTTGCACAACAGCTGGTATTTGGGGGAAGAAACAGAGGGAGGCATGATTGGCACATGGAGAAGCCTCACATGGATATGGTGGTGTCCTTCAGAGACTACAGTTTTCAAATGTTTGGGTCATCAAGCTATTGGGGGATGTTATCATGTTGCGGGAAGGGTCAAGCTTTGGGGTTAATCTGGACTTTAATTCTTCCTCTGTTCTTGGACAAAACACCTTCCTTCTTTTAATCTTAGAATATTTTGTCTATAAATTAGACAAAACGATATCCACCACACAAGATGTCAGTCTTTTCTGAACATTTAAAAATGTATCCATGTCCCGTATTCTCAGTCACCTACCCTCTTTATTATACCTCAGTGAAGGATGCTTGCTTCCTGGTCCACACCTACTTCTTCCAATGCACTGGAAGTGCTCTTCCTCAATCCATTTACAGTGTTGTGACTGAATGCAATTCTGTAAAAATTAAAGAAAATAATCTTTGTTCCTTCCATTACTTAATAGCTTGTAATGGTTCTTTCCAACCTTAGGTTTATGGGACTGTTATTGGTCAGTCCCTGATAACTTCATCCCTTACGCCTGCTCACCTAAGGTCTGTCTTTCAGCCACACCAAACTTCTATGGCTTCCTTGGGTATGCCAGGCAAGTGTCAAAAACAAACCTTTATATTAGCTGTTTTCTCTTTCTGGAAATCTCATCCACTGCTTGTCATTTACTTCTTATTCTTTTAGTATCAGACCCAAATCTTTTTTTTTTTCAAAAATTTCCCCTTGTCTCTGGAGATTTTAAGTGACATCTCATATGCTGCCGTGCCACCTTGTATATAGAATTTCTAGATGTAATTTGTACATTGGAATTTACCATGCAGTTCTGTAACTGTCTTATGCTTGTCGAAGTTTCAGACAAGCTCTGTTCCATGTTAAATTAAAGGTGGATTTGATCAGTTTTGTTTTTTTGTTAACGGGGGTACTTCTCAGAGGCATTGTTTTGTGAATTAAATAAGCTATTAAACAAAAACTATGTGGAAGTAACACTCAACAAATTTATTTCCTATAAATTCTTACAATATGGGTTATCAGTTTATGTTTGTACAATTCATTCATTTGTTCAAAAATATATAAAATTTTACTATATATTAGGTACTCTTTCAGGTGATGGAGACACAGAAACCATACACACAGTTCTTCAAAGTGGCCCTATAATAGCAGAAAGTTTATACATTGGGAGGATGACCTGTAGTGGCTAATTTTGTCAAGGTCAGTAAGGTGCCTTTTGGCATTGAAGAAGTTGCATCTCACTGCTAAATATGAGCTTAAAATTCAAATATATACTTTAGGATAAATCCAAATGATCAGAAATGTTACATCTTCATAGGGACCTTTTGACCATCTCTTACCAAATTGGTGAGTTGAAATAAAAGTGAGCTAAAAAAATATTTGAGAGTTGTGTCAAGAGAACCAGCCTATCCCTAAAGGGTTCACAGATGTTCTCTGCATCCCCATGGGCTCTTGTGTATTTTGTATATGGCATGGAATGAATGTTTGTGTCCCCAGCATGTGATGATATCTCATATGCTGGGGACATGAGACTACTGAAATCCTAAACCCTGATGTGATAGTATTAGGAGGTGGGGGTCTTTAAGAGAGGATTTGGTCATGAAGGTGGAGCCCTTGTGAAGAGGATTAGTGCCTCTATAAGTAGAGACAAGAGAGGTTGTCCTCTGTCTTTTCCTTCTATTGTGTGAAGAAGATATAAAGAAAAGATAGTATCTGAAAACCAGGAAGTAGATGCTCACTAGACCCTACATCTGCCAATGCCTTCATCTTGGATTTCCAGCCTTCACAAGATTCATAAGAAACAGAAATTTATTAATAACCATCTCAGGTTATTAATCCTGTCCATCGCAGGACAGGGGAAGTTTTCCAGGAAAAATTATCTGAAGTTGCTCCCAGGTGTGGGGGGGGCAGAGCCCCCATCATGTCCACAAGGATCCAGGTGTCCTTGTGACTGCAATCTCAATGGAGAAGCCCCAGGCAGTCTGCGTGTCCCTCCTGCAGCTGAGTACAAGTTGGACTGGCCGATGTCAGGGTATAGGGAGTTGGTGTTATCCATCTTAGTGGTCTGCTCTTAATGGAGACACTGTGATGTTAAATAATCCTTGGTGCCCTTCTCCTTTTTCACTGGAGCTACCTGGTTGGGTCCTGGTGGATCTTTGGGGCTGGTAAAGCTCTGGAGTGCAGAACTGGAGAGTGCCACAGAACTCCTTCACCCCCCCACCTCTCCATGACCTTGTGGCTCAACCCAAAGCCTATGACTTTGACATTGCCTTCCTGGTCCAGCAGGATGTTCTCTGGCTTCAGGTCCCTGTGTGTGATGCCTTCCTTGTGGCAGTAGTGCACCATGCACAAGATCTGCTTGAACGGCCACATGGCCTCCTCCCGTACATCAGGGAGCCAGTGCCCTCCACACATGTCTTCCATCACCAGATAGATGTAGTTGGTGGTGTCTACAATCTGAAACAGCGGGACCACATTTAGACCATGCACAGGACTTGCTTGAACAGCTGCCAGGCCTCCTCTTTCTGTATGCCAGTGATCCAGTGCCCTCTGCACACATGCTCCATCACCAGATAGGCATAGTCTGCAGTCTCTATGGTCTGAAACAGCTGGACCACATTAAGGTTCTCTACTGTCCTCAATATATCCATTTCAGATAGATGAGGGGAGCATATACTGTCCTTAGGCACTGCCTTCATGACCACCTCGGTTCCAGTGAGGATATGTCAGACCAGTTTGACCTGGGCAAAGGTTCCCTGCCCAATGTCCCACAGGATCTTATAATGGCCCTTGAGGGCATCCTCACAGGGAGAGCTGACCGAGAGGCCTGGCCTGGCCTCACGACTCTCTCTCCTACCACTGTCCATCGAAAGCCACAACAGCAACTAATGATGCTAGCTATAGAAACAAAACAACAACAAATCAACAAATAAATGTACAATAAAATAATGAACCCAAACAGTAACACTCAAAAAAACAACAAAGCCAAAAGCCCAAACCAACGAATCAGATCCAAAGCCATCAAATGAGCTAACTATCTTTGAGTGTGACAGGTCACCAACCAAGAGTTTCCTGTACTTGTGGACAAAAATCCAGCCACGGTGAGAAACTTATATAGCTGGTGGTAGAGACTCCCTCATAGTGGCTCCTTCTGAGTCACAGTAAGAAATGGCTGATCATGGCTGAGTGTGGCCCACTGTGGCTGCATCACTTTTGAACCTCCAGGACCATTTCATCTTTAATAAGAATGAAGACTTCAAGAGCTTTTTGCTTCTGTGAATTAGGAGACTGATATTTACTTATTCAGACATTAAAATTTGTAGGATGCTTCAGTGGCCTTTTCACTTTGAGCCTGAAAATCTGTAACAATTTTTGGATTTTAAAGACCTTCTCATATCTACACTTGAGGGATCAAATTTATTTATTTATTCATTTTTGGTACTAGAGATTGGTCACAGGGCTGCTTTATTTTTTATTTTGAAACAGGCCTTGCTAAGTTGCTGAGGGTCTTGCTAAATTGCTGAGGCTAGCCTCAAACCAACAATTCTCCTATTCCAGCCTCCTAAGTATTGGGATTACAGGTATATCCCACCATGCTCAGCTCAGATTCCTTTTTCTTTCAACTCAGAATGCCTGGTGTCAAAAGGATGGTAGCACTGCACTCATATTGTACTACTATAATGAAATGCTCTGTTCCCTCAGGCACCATACAGCACACTGTTAACATATGTGGTATCTCAATAAAAGGAGCTTTCACATAAAATTTCCCCATAAGATCTCTCTTGGTCAGTACTCTCACTGCTATGATACAAAGACCTGATCATATAACTTAGAGGAGGGAAAATTTATTTACTCACAGTTTTCCTTGGAGATTTTGGAGTTCAGTCCATGTGAGGTTGGGGACCACCGATCTCAGGGCACAGCAGCGGGAAACAGAGAGAGGGAGAGCACAAGGCTTCATTCTCACATCATGGAGGCTGGAAGCAAGAGGTGTGACTATACTTTCTAAGCCTTTTTTTTGCAATGAGGGTCTTGCTATGTTGCCTAGGCTGACCTTGAACTGCTGGACTCAGGTAACCCTCCTGCCTCAGCTTCCCAAGTATCTGGGGTTATAGGTGCAAACCATCATGCTGGTGTTTATACTTTTTAAATGAATAAATTTTATAAAAGGTTGAGCTGACATACAGTTCTACTTCAAATTTTTTTTGGGGAAGGGGCAGTACTAAGGATAAAACCCAAGGGTACTCTGCTCCTGAGATACACCCAAAGCCCTTTTTATTTAGTTCATTATTTTTTGAAACATGTCTTGCTGAGTTGCTGAGGGTCTAAGTTGCTGAGGCTGACCTCGAACCTGTGATCATTCTGTCTCACCTTCCCAAGTACTGAAAATGCAGGTGTGCACCAATACACCCAGTTTTATCCACTTATTCTAAGACACAAAATTGATAGAATGTTGGTAGGCAGGAAAAATAATGCAAGAGATGAAAAAGGGGGTACAGGAATAGAGAAATCCTCAGCAGAAATCTCTGGAAACTAAAAGAGTACAGACTGCCCCACTGATGGAGGCACAAACAAACTGCAATCTCCCAGATGGTATTGAAGGAATTAAATAATGTTGGGCTCTCCGTGCTGTTTTTTTAATTTTTATATGTTTGATTTATTTCTAATAGCGTTTATCCATTTTCGGAATAGTCTTTTCTTCACTATCACTCCTCTCTCTGTGAATATTAAGATCGTTTTTTTTCCCTCCAACCTTCACAGTTTCTCTATCTCTCAAGGTAATATTTTTTCCTACTTATTGTCTTTCTTTTATATTGGAGGCTATGTTAGAAAAGATTAAAGACCTACTGCTCAAACAAAAGAACTCAAAATACAGTGGCTTAAAGAAAAAGAACTTAGAATACAGGAAAATAGTCTTGGATTGAGAAATTAAAGTGAGTGGCACAGGTTTGTTCCAAGAAAACACTTGTGGTCCATGGTAGTACTCTGCTATCCCATGAGTTACCTTCTTGTCTGCACTATTGACACTGAGTCTTATGCATCAGGGAAGTTCATGCTCCATCTTCCAGATAAAGGAAAGGAGAGAAATTCCAGGGCTACAATTCCTTTGACCCACATGAGGCAGATGTTACATAAGTCACTATTACACACATTTCACATAGTTCACAGTTACCCCTCACTGCCTGGGAACTCATTAATAAATTTAAATTCTATTTCCAAGGAACAGGTAAAATAAGAATTTGGGAAAAACTAGATGTCTTCATATAGAGGCTTTCCTAAACATCTGGAGATCTCTGATTTCCAGCTCAACTTTAGAGTTGGCCCATAAATCCCTGTTGGAAGCCCTGTGCTCATGGTGATGCTTTTCTGTCCCAGTCTATACTAAAGGTTCAGCAGGCCATTGGGCTCTTGTTAGTTCTTTGTTTGTTTGGATTGGGACCCATTGGTCTTTCTCTTAGGCTGTCCAAATACTTAAGAACTTTCCTGTTTTCCTGATTGGATATCGTAAGATTTGCTGATTTAGTATAAGTAACTGAGCCTGTATGAAACTTTCATTTAAATCTTTTTTATTTAGTACTATGTTCCACCCATAAATGTATCTGGTATACCTCAGTACATAGGCTTCCCAGAGAATCAAAATCCTGGTGGCGGACACTTGTAATCCCAGTACTTGGGAGGTTGACACTGGAGGATCCGAGTTTGCATCCATCCTCAGCTACTTAGTGAGGCCCCCTGCAACATAGTGAGACCCTGTTTCAAATTAAGAACAAAAAATAGGGCTGGGGTGCTGGGGTGTAGCTCTAAAGTAGAATGCCCCTGGGTTCAATCCCCAGTGTGATAGTTAATCTAGGTTGTCAACTTGACCTGATCATGACACACCCAAGATTATGTGATTTTGGGTGTGTAACAGCAGATTAAAGAGAAAGCCCTGCCCTGAATGTAGGCAGCAGGATTCTGATATGTGCGGACTTAGATAAAGAGGGAGAAGCCGCGTAGAGCGCGCGCGACTCTTTCCGAGGAAAACGCATCTGCTCTTGCCTGAGATTGTCAACCGCCGGCTTCGCCTTTCTCTGAAGAGCTTCCTGCTCTTCTCGGCCTCCAGCTCTTGGAACTGAAACTTCACCATCGTTTCTCTCCGAAGAGCTTCCTGATCTTCACGTCTTGGACTGGGACTGAATTAGTGGTTGCTCCGATCCTAAGACTCCAGTTCTTAGACCGTTCGACCAGCTACTGGTTCCTCTGACTCTCCACGTGCAGTCAGAACCTGGGACTACATTGCTTCAAACTGTAAGCCCATCTGATAAATCCCTTTTTTCAAATATACTCATTCTGTGTATTCTGTTAATCTAGAGAACCCTTTCCAATACACCCAGTACCACACACACAAAAAAAATCCTGCTTTCTATAAGAATGGGGAGGGGGAACTGACCCAACTAGGGAATGCTGGATTATAAGGCCTTCATGATTTTTATTTTATTTTTTTTTACCCAACATTTTAAATGTGTTTTAATCCATTGCAGTTTAATATAATTATTTATGTTCTATTGGTTCCAGGAGAGCCTACTCAAATAGACTCCTGAGTCTTTTTAATAGGATTCTTATAGTCTTTAGTCACACTTCCCACTACCCAAGATGTTCCAGTGTCATGTTAATATATTTCCTGCCCAGACCCATTTCTTTAAGGAGTCCTGGTTCCTTTTAGGGGAAATTACATTTAAAGAAAACAATGTGGGTACTAGGGTTATTCTTTGCTACCAGGTAAGGCACTGTTTTTCTATTTTTTTTTTTTTGGTGCATTGAAATTTTACATCATATTGGGGTATAGAGTGTCAGGAAAATATATGCACACAGCTCTTGGTGCCCTCCCCCCACCGAGTTCCTCCCCCTTCACTCACCCTATCCTCGCATGTCTTTGATATTGGAATTGGTAGTTTTGTATACTTTCATAGCATTATTTCAACTGTTACATTATTTATGACTTAATCTCCCTTCCCTAATCGCCCTCAGTCACTCCCTTGGAGTCTCTGTTCATTTATCTGATGTTATCCTTATTTCCAAATATATTTTTAGCTTTCACATATAAGAAAAAAATACATGTACTTGTTTTGTGAGATTGGCTATACTAGCTTAGTATGATATTTTCAAGTTCCATTCATTTTCCTGAAAATATTGTGATTTTGTTCTTTATTATTGAGTAAAATTAATATATATATGTTTTCATATTATAATATCATTTATATTTATAATTCATGCATATATATAATTTTGTGATCCGTTCATCTGCTGATGGAAACGTAGGCTGGTTCCATAATTTGGCTGCTATAAGTTGTGTTGCTATGAACATGGATATGCAATATCATTATAATATTCTAATTTCATTTCCTTTGGGAAGATGCCCAGGAGGGCTATTGCTGGGTTATATGGTAGTTCCATGCCCAATATTCTGAGAAACCTCCACACTGTTCCCAACAGTGGTTGTGCTAATTTGCAGTTCTACCAATAGTGTGAGATGGTTCCTATTTCCCTACAAACTTGCCAGAATTTATTATTTGTGTTCTTGATTATTGCTATTCTAACTGGAGTTAGATGGAATTTCAGTGTAGTTTTAATTTGCATTTCCCTGATTGATAAAGATGTTGAACGTTTTTTCATATAATTGTTGGCCATTTGTATTTCTTCTTTTTAAAAGACTCTGTTCAGTTTGGTTGACCATTTTTTGATAGTTATTGTTTTTTGATATTAAGCTTTTTAAACTCTTTTTATATTCTAGATATTAGACCTTTGTCTGATGGATAGGTGATGAAGATCTCCCATTCTGTTGGCTCTCTGTGTAGATTCTTGATGGTTTCCTTCTCTGCACAGAAACATTTTAATTTAATGATAACCAGTTCATTAATTCTTGTTATAATTTCTCAAGCTTTCTGGTTCTTATTGAGGAAGTTTCTACCTGTACCAATATGTTGGTACTATGTGTTGTGTACCTGTGTGTTGGTCCTATGCCCTCTTTTAGCAATTTCAAAGTTTCTGGTATATTTTCTAGGTCTTTGAAAAATCTCAAGTTGAGTTTTATGCAAGGTAAGAAGGTAGGCTTTAGTTCCATTTTTCTACATATGGATAGCAAGTTTTCCCAGAACCATTTGTTGAAAAGGCTGCCCTTTCTCCAGTGCATGACTTTGGCACCTTTATCAAAGACCAACTGGTTATAGATATGGGGCTTTGTTTTTTAGTCTTCTATTCTATTGCATTGGTCTTGGTGTCTGTTTTTGTACTAATACCTTGTTGTTTTTATTAGTAGTGCTCTGTAGTATAACTTGAAGTCAGGTATATTGATTTCTCTGACATGGTTCTTATTGCTGAGAATCGCTTTGGCTATTTTTTGGGTCTTTTGTTTTTCCATTTTGGGTCTTTTGTTTTTCCATCTGTGAAAAATGATGATGGCATTTTGATAAGGTATTTGTTAAATGTGTAGATTGCTTTTGGTGGGGTGGTCATTTTGATTATAAATTATTTTGCTTATCCAAGAGCATGGGAGTTCTTTCCAACTTCTAAAATCTTCTTTATTTCTTTAGTGATTTATAATTTTCATTTTAGAGGTCTTTCACCCCCTTGTTTAAATTTATTCCTAAGTATTTTATTGTTTTTGAGGTTATTGTGAGTGGAATTGTTTTCTGTATTTCTTTTTCAGTGGATTCATGATTGGTATAAAGGAATGCTAATGAATTTTGTAGGTTGATTTTGCATTCTGCTACTTTGCTGAAACTATCACTTCTCGAAGTCTTCTGGTTGAGTTTCTTGGATCTTCTAAGTAAAGGATCATGTCATCAGCAAACAAAGATTATTTCTTCTTTCCCTATTTATATTCCCTTGATTCCTTTATCCTGTCTTATTGCTAAAGCTAGAGTTTCAAGTACTGTATTGAATAGGATTGGTGACAGTGGACATCCTTGTCTTTTTCCTGATCTTAAGTGAAATTCTGTCAGTTATCTCCCATTCATAATTATTCTGGTTTTGGGTTTATTATATGTAGCCTTTATGATGTCGAGGTAGGCTGCTTTTATTCCTAATTTCCTCAGCATTTTTATCATGAAAGGGTGTTGGATTTTGTCAAATGTATTTTTCTGCATCTATGCTGCATCTATGTTGAACCAGCCTTGCATCCCTGGGATGGAGCCTACTTGGTCATGTGAACTACTTTCTTGATGTAGTTTTGAATGTGAAATGCTAATATTTTATTGAGAATTTTTACAACTATTTTTATCAATTATATTGGTAGGTAATTTTCTTTACTTGTAGTATCTTTATTTGGTTTGGAGATTAAAGTGATGCTGGCTTCATAGAATGAGTTTGTTAGTTTTAATTATTTTTCTATTTCACAGAATAATTTGAAGAGTATTGGTCTTAGTTCTTCTATGAAGGTCTTATCGAATTCAGCTGAGAATCCATCAGGGCCTGGACTTTTCTTTGATGGAAGTCCTGTAATTGCTCTTTTGATCTCTTTGCTTCCTATTGGTCTGTTTAGGTTTCCACTCTCCTTTTGGTCCAGTTTAGGTAAGTTGCAGGTGTCTAGGAATTCGTCAATTTCCTTTGGGCTTCCTATTTTATTGGACTATAAGTTTTCAAAATAGCTTCTAATAATGTTTTGGATTTCCACATTATCTGGTGATGCCTCCATTTTCATCTGTTATCCTTGAGATTTGGGTCTGTTCCCTCTTTCTTTTCATTAGGTTGGCTAAGGGTTTCTCAATTTTATTTATCATTTCAAAAAGTCAGCTTTTTGTTTCATTGATCTTCTGGATGTTTTTTCTATTTCATTAATTTCTGCTCTGATTTTGATTATTTTCTGCCTTTTGCTGCATTAAGGGTTAGTTTGTTCCTGTTTTCCAAGGTCCTTGAGGTGCAGCATTAGATTATTTTCTTCAAATCTTTCTGTTTCTCTTGTGTGGGCATTTAATGCTATAAATTTTCTTCTTAACACCACCTTCAGAGTATCCCACAGATTTTGGTATTTTGTGCCTCTATTTTCTTTTCTTTTTTTAATTTATTGGTGCATTGTAATCATGCATCTTGATGGGTTTCAGGGTGGTAGAAGTATACATGCACACATCAGTCAATTAGCCCTCTCCCAATTCCCACCCCCATTCTCTATTCTCTTTTGATTATAGGATTTTTCAAAATTTCTCCCCTTATTTCTTCTCAGATCCAGCCTTCATTTATTAATGTAGCATTCAATCTCCATGTATTTGTGTAGTTCCTGTGGATATTTTTGTTGTTAATCTCTACTTTCAGTCCGTTATGATCTGAGAGGATGCAGGGAATTATATTAGGTTTTTGAATTTGTGTTTATTTTATGGCCTAGAATATGGTCTATTTTGGAAAAGACTCTAAGACCAGCTGAGAAGAATGTGTATTTGACTGTTGTTGGGTGTAATATTCTGAAAATGTCAGTTAGGTCCAATTGGTTTGTAGTGTTCTTTAGGTCTGAAGTATCTTTACTAATCTTTTGTTTGGATGACAGATCTAATGGTGTGAGGGTAGTCTCCTAGGGTTATAGTATTGGGGTTTATCTGGGTCCTCCAGTCAAGAAGCGTTTGCTTTAGATAGATAGGTGCCCCAATATTAGGGGCATAAGTGTTAAATACAGTTTGTCTTCATTTTGGATAGTTCCTTTTTATTAGCAAGAAGTGACTCGATTTGTTGCTTCTAAAAAGTTTTGTTTTAAAGTCAGCTGAGTCTGATATGAGTTTAGCCACACCTGTTTGCCTTCTGCCTCCATTTGCATGGAAATTTTTTTTCTATCCTTTCACCTTCAGCTTGTGAATCTCTCTCCCTATAAGGTGTGTTTCTTGCAAGCAGCATATAGTAGTTGATGTGTTTTAACTGGAGAGTTCAGGCCATTGATTGTCAGTTTCATTATGGAGAGATGAATGACTCCTCTACATGGATGTCCTCATTTTGATCTAAGTTTGGGAAATTTTCTGATATTTTTCCTCTGAAGATTTTTATTTCCCTTTGTCTAGGCTTCTATGCCTTTTTAATGCCAATTACTCTTAAATTTGGTCTTTTAATATTATCCTACAGTTATTGAATGCTCTGATCATGCTGTTTTCTTTTTCTAAATTCATGGCTATTTTTTCAGTTTTCAATGTACTGTCTTCTATTTTCTATGGCTAAGACCCTATTTTCCATGTGGTCTAGTCTATTAATAATAGCTTCAATGGAATTTTTTATTGTCTCTTTCAGTTCATTCAGGGTTTCTGTTACATTATATTCTGAGTATTAACTCTAATTTCCTTCTTGAGATCATTGATCATGTTGAAACTTAAAATTCTGAATTCTCTATCTGGCACCATCTGTACCACTGTTTCAGTGAGTTTCATTGCTATGGGTTTGTGAGGATTAGTTGTAGTTTTAGTGGACTTCCCCCCCCCCCCATATTTTCAGGGGTCTTAAGAACTCCGATGGAGTATGAATTGGTTTCTAATCATCTGTTTCTTATAATTGGGTGTTTAAATTCAGCCCTCACTGTCTCCTTAAAAGGGTATGTAGTCTGGCACGACTGGGTTATGTGCATGTCTGCTTTGCCTAGTTACTTCCTCTAGGCTTCCATGTGAGCTGGGCAGGGCTTATTGTCTATTCAGGAAGGTGGCTTGTCTTCAGTTTGGCTGTCTAAAGCACCCACTCTTTTCAGACTTCCTTCTAGTTTGTAGGGAGATGCACCTCTTTTCCCAGTGCTCACTGTCAGTATACTGGGAGTGTATGGATGGGATTTTGTGTGTTATCCTCCAGTCTGTTCTATTTTACACACCCATTTATTTATTTATTGAAGTCCTATCTTTGGAGTTCAGAGTTTTCCTTCCCAGTTGGGATGTTTATATCCAGGTGGATATTATTTTGTAGAATGAGGGTTAGTGAGGAGATAGTGGAACAGGGATTGTCCAGAACAGAGAAGAGTCAGAAGGAAGATAAGAATGTCTGTGGTGTCATCACTAAAGAAACAAATGCCCAAGAAGAGAAGAAGAGAAAGAGATAGAACAAAAATTGAAAAAAGGAGAAGACACAGATGGAACTAGACTGCAGACTAACCTATAGACAGATACATCCACATGAAGGAATGGCCCCATTTAAAAAGAGAAGAAACTTCTAATAAAGCTAGCAGCACATAAATGGGAAGAATAAGAAAGGAGAAAAAACCCTAAAATGCAAAGCCAAACTAAATGGATTGAAAATGGGTATTAGATAAAAATAAAAGTAAAGGAAAGGGGAAGAGAAGAAAGAGATCAAACTAATACACAAAATAGTGAAACCACAAGTGAAACTCCCAAAATAGCAACAACAAAGATATAAAAATAAATACTTATTGGAAAGGAGAAAAATAAAAAAGAAAAAATAGAAAAAGATTTTAAAAAGAAGGAAAAAATTTAAAAAGGTTTAAAAGCTTTTTAAATTAAAAATCTTTTTAATTTTTTATCTTTTTAAAAATTTTTATCCTCTATTTAGAGTGGGGACTTGATTTTGTTGATAGTGAAGTTTCAATAAAGGAATCCTCTTCAGTTTGAATGGTTAAGGCTTCTGTTGACCCTACTTGATAGAGTATGTGTTTCCTTTGTCCTTTAGCAAGCTGGGTCTAGGCAGGTCAAGTTGAGATAATTTGTGTCTTTTCTCGACTCCTTTTTGGTCCAGTTTAAGGTTTGTGGATCCTCCCTTGCACCAGGCAGTTTTGATGTTATATTGGGTGTGGGAGGGATAAGTTGCTCTCCCTGTCTGTAGACCAGTGATCCTGATTGTGTGGCTTAAAAAATACCTTGGGGTCTGTGTTTATGTTGATCTCTACTCCCCTTTTGTTATGACCAGGAGGGGAGTGCTAGAGAGAGAGGACCTGAAGACACTATCCAGACTATACAGACCCTGGCAGGGTCTGTGGAGGGGTGGGCCTTGTTGGTGTGGTGGTCCTCCATCTTTCTGCAACCTAAGTTGGCACCCTTGTAGCTTGGGCTCGTGCTGCTGCCACTGGAGCTATAGCAGAAGCTATACTGTTTTGCAGGGAGAGTCTTCAAGCAGATCCTGCTCAGTGGTGCCCCTGGGATGGGAGTCCTGCTAATGCTTCTCCCCATGCTACCTTTGGGGGGCGCTCCCTGGCCAAAGCCATTCTGTTGACACTGACTTCGCAGATGTGGCTAGGCCCTGCCAGGGATGATGCTTGCCTGTTTCAGTTCCCCGCAGCAGTTTGAGATCCGTTCTGCATGGGTTCTCCAGAGCTGTGCAGCCGCGGTGAGTGGGACTGTGCTCAGTACTGCTCAAGGCAGATAAACCCTGGTGCTGGGTCAGCTGGAGGAAAGAGGCCCTGTCGGCCTGAGAACACAGGTGCTGGGGGTGTGTGGCTTCCTTGGTGGCCCCGCAGAGGGGAGGGAGCTCTTCAAGGCTCCTTTCGGGCCTGATGGCACCATGTATTAGGGGACTCCGCTTCTGCTGGGACCTCATTGGGGAGGGGGCGGGGCTGGCCCAACCCATTTCAGCAGGGGTCTGATCAGTGGGAAGGGGAAGGAATTCCGGGGCCCCGGCAACAGGCACCCCCACTTCTGCTGAACCAATTGGGGATGCTAGGGAGGAGGTAGCCCTCCCCGGGTCGCTCAGGGACTTGGGGCCAGGCGTGTGCTGCCTTTGCTGGCTGGGAGGATTCCGACCCTGCAGCAGCTCCGTGCGCCAGCGCTGCGCTTGAGCCCTCTTTAGATTTCGCTTTGGCCAGAGTGGGAAGGGCTTGGGACTCAGCTCCATGCCGGTTCATCTAGGAAGTGGCTTTTAGGGGGCCAGGACCAGGTCTGCTCTAAAGGGTGGGATCCAGGGAGCTCTGGCGCTGCGCACAAGTCACTTCTGGTGAAGCTGCCCGGGTGGGATGTGGGGGGACCTCGCACCGCTCTGGGGTGCAGGCGTCTTCCTCTCCAGGCAGCGGTTTGGTACTTCCCATGCAGTGGCTGGGGGGAGGGCTGGTCCTGTGCTGACCTTTGTCTGTCCCGCCGGGTCTGACTCTGTTTGGACAGCACACTAGTTTAGGCTGTGAGTGTCCCTATTTATGGCTGGGAAAAAGTCTTGTAGCAGCTGCGGGCTCCAGAGCCAAGCACCACCCCTTTCCTGATGGCTGCCCTGTATATCCAAAGGAGCTATGTCTATGGATCAGAGACTGTTAGCTCTATTGTTAGATGATAAGACATTGTGTTCTTTTTGCTCACTTACCTCAGAAAGGCTAAGGGAAATTTCTTTCGTGGATTTTCTTACGAAGCTTCAGGGTTTATGTCCATTCCTTTCGGCATCTTGAGATCATCCTCTGAGCCTTCACAATTTCTGCTGTTTAAGCCACCCAGTCTGTGGCAATTTGTTATAGCAGCTTAAAAGGCAATATACACTTCAGAAGTATGGGGAAGTGGGAAAGGACAATAGGAAAGGAATTCTGGTCTTTGGGAGGACTGTGACCCCTGTCTTGATCCAGATAGTAATTAGTTATTGTACAACTGCTAACCATGACAGCTGAGCAATGCCCCCTGATTTTCTTTCCATGAATCACATACATGAGTGGGACTATCATTGGACCCACACGATTTATTAACTCCTAAGTACTAGTTACTGTGGTGGGGTCTGGAGGTTACTGGTGAACAAGACCATACAATTTTTTTTCCTTCATAAAATTTTCAGTTCAGCAGAGGAGACCAGCATTTTAAAAGTCAATTTATAAAATATATATTTAAACTGCTATAATATATTCAGTAGCAGACAGCTGGAAGGTGCTAAGGAAAACAAAACGTATACACACATGAGATCTCACCTGTTCTGTGGATAGAGAAAGCTAATGTGCTTATTTGAGGAATCCCATTTACAAGGTGAAACCTAAATATAGTAATGTTGGAAAACATTACTCAGGCAAAAGGAGTGTTCAAAACTGGAAAACATGACTGGTGACTGCCCAGAGTCTAGAAAAAGTTTGGAGAGTTTAGAAAAAAAATAACAATGGCAGAGTGTCATAAAGGTGAAGACAGACTGGGAAATTGGTCCAAAATGAGGATAGTACAAAAGGCAGGAGGCAACTCATGCTGAGCTAGGTCATGTTCATTTTTGTAGGCACTGTGGTAAGTGCTTCACAGACAGTACCCAAATTAATTGTCATGGTAACCTGTATACGGTAAAATCATTCTCTGACAATTGAAGGAACCCAAGGTAGGGCAGCTAAGGTAATTTTTCTGACATTTTTGGGCTAGGAAGTGTGCCTAGAACTCTAATCAAAGTCTACTTGAAGCTGGTATTATTATTACTATTGTTATTAAGCTCTATAACACGGCATCTATCCATATAATTTGTTAATGATTTCCACTTGTTCACAATACCCAGGATCAAGGAAGGAAAATCTCCATTCATCTATCTCATAGCACATCTGCTTTCTCCTGTTTTATCTTAGGTGGTTTGTAAGAACAGGCTGATCTTGAAATGTACAGAGAGGTGACCCTCTAGTGCTCCTGGGCCCAGGTGCCTGGGACAGGAAGGATGCTCCACAAGGAAAGCAGCTCCTCTCACCCCGGAGACTTCGTACCATCTTGGGATTGTGAATTCATAGTTAAGTGCAATGGCTGTGTTTTTAAGCCTCAGTTGGGTCCTTCCAACTGCATTTCTTTTATATATTCAAGTACAGTTTTCTTCTTCAGAGCCCAAGACTCCAGCAGAAAAAAAAAATCACCTCATTAAAGAAAAATTGTGCCTTATCCCCACTACCCTGGGACACAACCATCTCCCTGGTCACAGCCACTTTTTTCTTTTTAAGTACAGGATCCAACATTTACACAAATGAGAAAAGCTGTGTCTAGAATAATAATTTCTGTGGGCTCAGCAAGACTATTCTTCACTGCATTTGTGTTTGTAATTGCAGTCAAACTGAATGGACGTCCCCCGCCCCTCTGACACAGCCACCTCAATTGTGAATTATGGCTAAATACCAAAGTGTTATTTAATGTAGCCAGGAAGGAATGATGTGAATGATAGCCCATTACCACTTTATACTCAGAGATCTGCCTCCAAGTTCAAGGCTATTCTCTTTGCCATGCCAGAAAAATTACTCAGGCTGCTCCTAGTTTTTATAACCCCCTTAGGCAATGTGGGAGTGATAAACATGGTGAGTGTGAAGTCTTGTCATGTGTGTCTAACAGCACCAAGGACAGCAGCTAGCTCAGTGCTGACACAGCAACCGGCTCATGGTAAAGGCTTAACACATCACCTAGTTCTCTCTTTGAGTACTTCACTCTGGGCAGGAGCAGACTCTATGAGCATGGTTACCAGTCCCCAGATAGACAATCTTGTGCAACTGAGCTCCTGCTGTCACTCTAAGAGGTATGGAAAGCTTCACACTAGGCTCAAACTGCATGCAGCAATATGGGGCTGATTTCCTTGGTCTCTGAGCAAGTAGGTGTCCTGGATAGGCTAAGACTCCAATATATGCCATGCAAATCCACCTGCTGTGAGTTTCCCACAATGAACTCCTTACTAATGATCTTTAAGTAGCAATGATGCTTGGCCAGTTCTGAGATCCCATCATCCCTACCTGGTTTGGTCACCTGCCTTGAAGAAAGTCAATCTGCAAGTCCATGGGGTGAACTGCCCTGAAAGCTTTGTCTAACAGGTCCAACAGACACGAAAAGCATCAATCATACCCTTTTTCTGGCGGTATTATAATGAGATATACAGAAATCTGGAAGATTGGTGGCAGTAGATATGCCAAATGTTATGATCAGATGTAGAGTGCCCCCTGAAGAGCTCATGTATTAATGTTCAAGGTTGATATAATTTGGTCGTGGGGGTTGTAATGGATTTATCTGGGTAGTAACCTGGGCTGGTGGGGTGTGACTGGAGAAGGTGGGTCACTGAGGGTGTGGCCTTGGGGACTGTGCTTGTGTCTTTGAATCCCTTTCGTCTTTGCACTCTCTGTCTCTCTGTCTGTCTGTCTGTCTGTCTGTCTTCTCTCTCTCTCTCTTTCTCTCTCTCTCTCGCTTCCAGCCTCCATGATGTGAGGAGCAAAGCCCTTGTGCTCTGTTCCCTCTCTCTCTTCTTCCAACCACCATGCCCTGAGCTTTAGATCCTGGCCTCACATGGACTTAACCCTGAGATCTCCAAAAAGCTGTGAGCAAATAAATGTTTCTTCCTCTAAGTTGTGTGGTCAGGAAGTTTGGATTATATCAGTGAGAATACTGACAGACAAGGTATAGGATGGACAGCTTACTCAGGATAACAAACTGTTGCTGTGAAGGTTTGAAGAGCTATTGTGGTCAGTATGTATTGAAAATATATTGACTATCTACTGACCTGTCAGTTGCTAATCAAAGTTTTTATTTCTGTAAGTTGTGACTATATGGCTTTTCCTATATTTTTATACTTCTGATTCTACAACTTTTCTTGAGATTACTCAGTATTACTTCTTTTCATAAATGTATAGCTATGTAGTCATTCTCTCTTTGTTGTTTGTTTGTTTTTTCTGGAGTTTTTTTCTACTTCTTCTTTTGGTACTGGGGACTGAACCCAGGGTATTTTGAAACAGGATCTGCTAAGTTTCTGAAGGTCTTACAAAGTTGCTGAGGCTGGCCTCAAACTCGCAATCCTCCTGTGTCAGCCTCCCAAGTACTGAGATGACAGGCATGTGCCACCATGCCTGGCCATTCTCTGTTATTGTGATGTCTGGAAACACAGCCAGAACTCTAACTTACTTATTTACTTTTCTGTAAAGTATTCATTCAGTAAATACCCATTGTTCCAGTAACATTAGTAGCTCTAAGGTTTTGTAATCAAAATAATCTAATTAATCCCTGAAAATAATTTGGAGGAAGCTGTACCCATGGACAACCTATCTAGCACAGTGGTTTCTCCAGAAGGTCTTTAGTATAGAGTTTCAATGTGAAGTTTTTGTCATGCAGGGCTCTGTTTTTTGTATGTGGATCAAAGGAATAATCCCTCCACTATGAGGCGGCAAGTGATCCTATCGACAAATAGAACTTCTCTACTTTCAGTTTGATGACTCAACCAAGCCTGGTGCTGGAAAGGACAAACACACACTCGTGAGGAAGTCACTATGTGTGCCAAAAGATTCAAATAGTCTCTCCTTAGCTGTGGGGCTACATTCCAAGACCCCAGTAGATGCCTGAAGCTATGGATAGTATCATACTTCATATATGCTCTTTTTTCTATACATGCATACTTATGATGAATTTTAGTTTATAAACTAGGTGCAGTAAATGATTAATAGCCATAGTAACACAATAGAAAAATTATAAAATATATTGTGATAAATTTATTCAAAACTTATGAATGGCTTGTTTCTGGAATTTTCCATTTGGTATTTACAGAGCACTACTGATCCTTGGTGACTGAAACAGTAGGTAGCAGAATTGGGGTAAGAGGGAACTACTGCATAGCAGAAGGAGCCCTGTTTGTTCTTCTTTTCCTGACTTAGTAGAAGCATCTGAATAATGGAAGCATTAGCAGTTCTGTATCTATCTTGGATCCCACCCTAACTCTGTGATTACCTCACATGCATAGGTCTCTGGTATAAAATAAAGAATTCTCTCATTAGGGGCCATAGCAACACTCTTCTGTGGAAACGTCCCTATCAGAAAGATGGACGTGAGAAGCAACATAATTCTGTCCCTTATTTAAAAGGAGAAGAACCCAAGAGACCTGGAAGAAATATATAGTAGCCTGGGAAATTCAGAGGCTTGGGGAGTTTTGCAATATGTAATCATGAACTGATTTCTCTAGACAGCAGATCTATAGAGTAATGTGAGAGGAGGATATCACAGAAAGAAAAATACCCCTAAAAATATCAACACCTAATTATGAGAAACTTTAAACATCACCTAACATGGAAAAAGGGTGTTTGTTGATGTCATTAAGTTCAGCATCTTGGGAATAGATTATCAGGGACAATCTGCATAGACCTAAATGCAAGTCTAAGTGAGAGAGGAGAATGCAGTGGATAGTCATTAGACGCTGAAAGATTATCCTCCACCCCTCTGAGGAGGCACAGCCCTGCTGACAACTTGATATGGCGCAATGAAACTGACTTTGGATTTCTAGTCTCCAGAACTGCAGAAAAAACAAATTGCTATTGTTTTATACCACCAAGTTTGTAGTAATTTGGCACATAGACTATGGGAAACTACTAACATAGAGGAAAAACAAGAAAGATGGGCAGGAAGGTAAGGAGACACTAAAATGGAGGGAATTCAATTCTGTCCAGCAGGGAACTCTCTGGAAGAAAGTGACCTTAATTTAGATGGACAGAATGATACATATTTCTTAATTCTCGGTAATATTCAAGAAGGAAAATCTGAGAAAAGCCTGGACATTTTACTAGTCAAGAAAATATAGTTCTGAGCATACATATTTGGAGAGTTCCTGTAAATGAGTCAGAAGACAAAGCAGTTTGAGCAAGAGAACACTGGGTTGATATTGTGACTTCTCTGTAGATTTGCTAGGGGAGTCATTGTTTATGAGTTTACTGGTGCTTCAAAGCGGTGCGCTATGCCAATGAATGTTTCCATCCCACTAAACCTCAATATGATGTATGGTTACGATGCATCAATAAAAGAATATTAAAAATAACCAAGCTTTATGGAAAAAGAAGTGGCTAGAAACAAAAGAAAATCAATTTTATTAATGTTTCTTAATGATGCCTGGCATTTCCCAGGTCAGGTAAATGGATTCTAAAGGTGGGGCCTCCTCACCTGTGCCAGGTTCTCTCCTGTCCTGGCCTCTTCCCCCCCATGCTGCACTTCATGCCTGTTCTTCATGGGAGTCTCTGCTCCCAACTCTGCCTCCTCCTGCTCACCCTTCCTGACTCAGATTGAAATTTGCTTCCTCAGATGGACCACCCCATCTAAATTAGGTTTTCTTCTTCAGCTATGTCGTTTTCCCATGTTCTATGCCCTCAGAATATTTAGGACAGTTGAACCATTTGCATTTATAGATAGGCTATCTGCTTGGTGTCTATCCTCCTTCTACTCTTTATGCTTTATGACCCCATCCCTCTCTAGTGCATGAAATTGACACTGATGATGGGAATTATCTGGTGCTTTGGAACCCCAGAGATTTGTAGAGGACAGCCAAGGTTTTTATATACTCTGAAGTAAACCTTAACATTTTTTCACCATCTTCTGAAATAACTTTATAATGATCTGGTTTATTATTGAAATAATAGAGTATTTTGAAAGGCAAGGACTGTAAATGTGTCTACCTCCCAGGACTACACTTCTCAGCCCTCAACCTATGGTTTGGTTATAGAAGGCAGCTCATGATCCTCAGGACAGGGTGCCCGATGGCTTGTTCTTTCAACCTTCACCTCCTAATTGAATACCCCCAAATTTCTTCCTTGGCTCCAGCATGTAATAGGAAAAACTGTTAACACATATTATCTGGAGAAATATCCCCTGCCCACAATAAATACTGCTTTTATACCATTAAACAATGCACCTCAGCATTCAGGGCACCTAAATTAGTGGCAGTAACTGTATAAAAAAGAAAATCAGATCTCAAGTGTATAGACACCATTTCAATTTTCAAAGGACTTCTGAAACTCTTTTCTGGCTTAAACCTTAGAAGAGACAGGGCATGGATATGTGTCTTAAATTAACAGTTGGTTAGGTTGGTTAGGGTTGGAAGAAGCTTTAGGAAATAGTGTAACTATTTACACTAACAGAGCATAAGTGGCTTAGAGAAGGATGAGTTAGCTAATGGCAGAAACAAAACTTCGTCTTCCCTTCTTTTTATGCTGCCTCTCTAAGATCTACTTTTTCTCCCCATGATAACAACCTGTGAATATTTTTAAGTAAGTATCATTGAAGACAGTATTGTCTTTTCCAGCTGGGCCACAGACTTGACAAAGTGATTCTCCCATTCAGGCCCTTTGCACCTGACCACTCCATCTCCCCAACTTATTACCTTTGATGTCTACACCTACCTTTGTATATTCTTCTTATCTCCTCAGGGGAGCTTTTGAAATCTTTGAGGATGTACCCAAAACAACTGGTTTCCTTAGTTTGTCCAGAAAATGAATCAGAAGTGATATGAAAGGAATGGTGAGGAAGGAAGAGGACGGAGCCTGACAAGTATGACCAGGAGAATAAGCTGTGATGGCCACTCACGAACCACTGTCACGACCATATCACTCACATCCTTATGGTGACAAAGAGACTTAAGAGAAATATATGAAGCCAGACAGGAAAAATGCCTTTGAATTTGCATAATTAAAATTCTCTGGCTTTTAAAAAGAAGTATGGCCTATTATGATATATCTGCTTGATTCACAGCTTTCTCTGCTGGAAACGTTGAGGTTTTATAATACTTAGGAGAAATACAAAGAGTTGTTATTAAGTTTGGGAAGTCTACCTCAGCATGACTGAGGTAAATCATATTACTGTTTCCTGAGAAAAAAGGACTGGGCTCAAAACAAAAAATAAATTAAAATGCTAACATTTAATCTCCCTTAGAATTTATCAGTTTAACCTCTATGTCTGCCACAGAGTAAATGTTTGTGTCTCCCCAAATTCATGTTGAAATTGGAACCCCTCATGGGATGGTATTTGGAGGTAGGATATTTCGGAGGTGATTTGGATCCTCATGATTCGGATTAGGACTCTTTATATTAAAGGGACTTGATAGAGCTCTTCTGGACCCTGAGCATTCAGAGAGGGTACCATCTATGTACCAGGAAGTGTGGGCCCTCACCAAACACTGAATCTGTGGGTGCCTTGACTTCAAACTTACCATCCTCCATAAATCTGAGATCCAAGTTTCTACTGTTCATAAGCTACCTACATTATGATGATTGTTAGAGCGGCCTAAATGGACTGGGATGATGTCTTATTCTGCAAAATGGGCTAAATAACAATTATCTCAAAGAGCTGCTGTGAGAATTAAGTGAGATGAATAGAAAGACTTTAGCACGAAGTATGGAGTATAATGAATGATTAAGAAAAGTTACTCCCCCTCTCTTCTCCCTAGTATATTTTCTTTGCTTCTCCTTTCTCCCTTTGGTGAGTTTACTCAAATGGTCTAGAAAGCAGTAATGTAGCTGCCTGGGGAGGACTCACAGCATGACTGCTGAGATGTAGAAAGAATAAGAATCATTAAACCACACACATGTAGCAGAGGGAGGCAGAAGGCAAATGGGAGGCAGATGCAAGATCTTGGCTTCGGGTTAACCTTGCAAAGGCAGCCATCCCCACTGAGTCCCGGAGCCAGAGAATTAGGCAATGCTCTACAAAGTGACTTTCTCCCCTCACCCACTCTCATTTTTTGACAGTTTCTCCATACTTAGAAGTCATATTCTCAGGAGGTGAACAAGAAATTTCATTTATTTCAATCACAGAAATAAATGGATATCTAAAGGCCGGGTGTGGTGGCGCATGCTTATAATCCCAGTACTTTGGGAAGCGGAGACCAGAGGATCCGGGTTCGCGGCCAGCCTCAGCTCTCTCTCTCTCTCTCTCTCTCTCTCTCTCTCTCTCTCTAATTAGTGAGACCCGATTTCAAAATAAAGTATAAAAAAATAGGGCCTGGGGTGTAACGCGGAGGTAGAATGCCCCTGGGTTCAATACCTGGTACCGAAAAAAAAAAAGAAATGGATATCTAAAACTCAGTGAATGAAGAAGAATGACACCAAAGAGTAATCAGAATTTATGGTCACTGAGCCAGGCATGGTGGTGCATGCCTATAATCCCAGTACTTAGGAGGCTGAAACAGGAGGATCACAGGTTCAAGACCAGCCTCAGCAACTTAGCAAGACTCTTGGCAATCTAGGGAGACCCTGTTTCAAAATAAAAAATGAAAAATGACTGTGCATGTAACCTGAAGGTAGAATGCCCCTGGGTTCAATCCCCAGTAAAACACACACACACACACACACACACACACATAAGTAATGGTCACTGAAAGAGTTAATTGAGTAAACTGAAAAACTTTATCTTTAATTAAATTATTTGTCCTTAGATTCAAGTACATCTAAGAGTAAGCTTCTATGAATAATCAATAGTAGGAACATTGTAAATTAAAAATAAAGTGTTCAAAGTTGAAAAGAAAAAATAGTAAACAGGTTAGGAGTAGGATTTGCATAATTGAAGAGCAGTAGCAACTGATCATTTGTAGGTCAGCCTGCCTGAAGAATGCCTAGAACATAGAAAACAGAAGGAATGATGCCAATGAAGAAACCAGTGTAGAGAAGCCGCATCCTATGGCACACATGGGACAAGATTATTTGGAGAGAAGAGGAGCTTTTCCCCAGATGTGTGTTGAGAACTATGGTATTACTTAACTTCACGTTTAAAATGAAAGACTACTTTCTAAGCAGAATAAAGGTCTCTCACGTGGATCACTCCTAGAAGGAGTAACAGGACTGGAGAGAGGGTGCCCAGCCCAAGGTAACCACCAAGACACTCAAAACAAAACCACCAGAAATAACACTTTAACATATTTTTAAAATATTCAACTATCCATTTTTTCTCTACATACATATGTGTATTTATATGTATGTTTCATTAAATAATTTTGAACTTTAATGAATAACTTTCTGGAAAGAACTGAGATGTTACTAAGTTAATTAATTAATTAATTTATTTATTGGCACTAGGGATTGAATCCAGGGGCATTCTTACTCTGAGCTACACCCCAGCCCCATTTTATTTATTATTTATTTTGATACAGGTCTCATAAAATTGCTGATGGTAGCCTCGAACCGGTGATCCTCTTGTCTCAGCCTCCCAAGTACTGAGATTACAGGTGTGAGTCACCATGCTGGGCTTTAAGTTTTTTTATTCTTATTTGGCCTACAATGCCCCATTTATACAATGCCCCACTTATTCAGTTTTTTTTTTTTAATATAAAACTAACCTTTATCCTCAGTGTCCACATTACTTGTTTAGGTTGTACTAATGGTTTAATGCATTGGTGCATTCTATTTGGTGATATTTGATTTAAAGTTCTCATGTAAAGAGAATGAGATTAATTGTAGTCCATAATTTCCCTTGTGGTTTATAAATTTGTTCATTTATTTTTCTTTCACTAGGCCATTTTTTCTATCTCTATAGTAGAGCCATTCTCACCTGGATTAATTTTTGCTTCCCAGGTGACATTTGCTACTGTCTGGAGGATTTTTTTATTGTCATAAGCAGAGGAGAGAGATGCTGCTGCTATGTAATGGGTAGTGGACAGAGATGCCATTATCTCACAATGCAAAGGATAAACACTCACAATGAAGAATCATCTAGTCCCAAATGTCATTAGTGCTACAGTTGAGAAATCTTGCTCTGGAGTTAATTATATCTTCAATCTTTGCTGCCTAGATCCATACAGGATGTAAAAGCCTATAGCCCTGGTACACACCCTGTCTTAACCCACAAAGAGGCTGCTTTCAGAGTTCTTGCGAGAAACATCAATTGGGATATGTAAGAATAAAAGAAAGTCCACCAGGAAATTTGAGAGGGTTTCAAGTTAATGTGACTTCAACTCTAGGTCTGTATTTGAGTGGCCTGAATGCAGTTTGCATATCCATATCCAGGAGACATATTTATTTTTATTACTTGGCATATTCATTGAAAATAACTCAGAATAGTTACTACTGAAGTCTCTCATCTTTGATTACTTTCTCCTCCTTTTCCCCCAACCTTTCCTGGTTGAAAATCTCCATTTTACCCAGGCAATACAGCACAGAAAGTTTTCATCCAGTTCTAGCATGTTAAATCCATCTCATTCATTTTTTGGTTATTTTTTAATTTTTTAATTTTATGACTAGGAGCTATTGTAATCTCTTTAAAAATATTGACTAAGCTATTTATTACAAAACCTTCTGGAGATATACTACCATAGTCTGCACTTTGCCTGTGGAGAATCCGAGACCAAAATAATAATAAAAAAGATCAAGTGACTTGCCCAATAGAGTTGCCTAGTAGACCACCCAGGCAATGTGGCTTAAGATTTTACATTTCTCACCATTCTGCAACCTTACCTTCTATAGGAAAAAAATTAAATGAATAGAGTGAAAAGTAAATCCTTTAGCATGGATGTTCAGGCAGAGAAATTATTTGGATTATGATTGTGTTGTTCACCTATGCATTTGTATTATATTCAAATATTTCCTTGAAGAAAAGTGCAGCAGATACTTGATGTTTCAGGAAAATAAGCAAAATAATCAGAAGTTAAAACCTTTAACATTCAGATAGTTTATATGGTCAAGATAATTTTTTTTGGGGGGAAGGAATGTATTGGAGATGGAACCCAGGGACATTCTACTGCGGAGGTACACCCCCATTCCTTTTTATTTTGAAACAAGGTCTCACTAAGTTACGGAGGGTCTTGCTAAGTTGTTGAGTCTGGCCTCAAACCTACGATCCTCCTGTCTCGGTCTCAGAAGTACTGGGATTATAGGTGTGTACCACCATGCCCGGCTTTCAACTTAATTTTTAAATGTGAAATGTGCATATTGATTATCCTTTCCTTTTAGCTACAAATGGCAGGTGCAGAGTCACTGGTACAGGTGATAATATGTTATGACACATTACACACATTCATTTGAATTGTACATTTGCTCCTAAGTATTTCAGGGAGAAATCATTATCATATGCATTTGGAGATAAGGTATCTGCAATTTCAGGATGTAAACTGACTTGCCCAGGGTCATGAAGGAGGATTTAGTCTAGGTGTTCCTCTCTCGCCACAATGCTCTTCACACTTTTCCCCAGTGGCAGTGCCCATTAAAGTTTTGCATTCTGAATATGGTTCCTGATAGCTAAGCTTAATTTTGCTAAATTAAGAGATTGCTTTCCCCTGCAACTCTTTTTTTTTTTTTGGTACTGGAGGTTGAACCCAGAGGCATCCTATCTCTGAGCTACACCCTCAGCCCTATTTTATTTTTATTTTTTAATTTTTGAAACAGGGTCTCACTAAGTTGCTAAGGGACCTCTCCATGTTGCTGAGGCTGACCTCAAATCTGGGATCCTCCTGTTTTAGCCTCCCAAGTACTGGGATTACAGGTGTGCACCACCATGTCTGGCTCCCTTGCAATTCTTAACTAATTGAGGGAGATACTTAGAGCGAAGACACTTTGTAGTGAGGGTATTCACAGACACCAGTTCAAAGGAATTTGAGTCAGTGCTGGGCTTGAGTAGAGGAAGGCTATATTCTGAAGGCATCTTCTCTTGGTATACTGGCAAGGCCTTTATTTATTTCAGGATTGATTTCTGAGATTGAATGAAGCCTGAGATTGTGCATCCCCCCAACACACACTCTGCTGAAAAAGGTACACAAAGGCTCATCTCCATCTCTTATGCTGCTTATCAGTTTCACAATCCTTTCTTGACTTCAGATGACCTGATTTCTGTTAATCATTTTTTTAAGGTAAGGACTCTAACATTTTAGTGCTGAACTTCTGATAACTTGGGGTTTTCTGTTAACTTAGGTGACATCAAGAAAGAAAAAAAAGAAAAACCTCATTGGTTGAAATGCACATGATTTTGTTGTTTTATCTCTGGCTCTCATCTGTTGAAGCATCAGAGAGTCTCAGAGGAGATTCTGGAGGATTGAGACTCGTGCTCAAAAAGAGGCCTGAGAAACTGGGGATTGATTGGACTAAAAGACCAAACATGAATGGCAAATTAATCTGAGACAGAAAAAGGAGAGATGTCGAGGAGAAGCTGGCTACAAAATGTGAAGAACCAAGATGTTTGTCAAAAACAAACATAGGATATGCAAATACTCTTTGAAAGTCAGGAACAGGTGAGTGGCCGGACTATACTGCTGGGAAGGTACATGGGAGAAGCAGACACTCCTTAAAGAGGAGGTCAACTTTAAGGTTTTCAAACTCCTCTCCCAAAAAAGCACAACCATCCTTAAATTCTCCCACCTCACAGCCCCCCTCAAATAGAGGAAAAAATAATCTCAACAAGAAAGTATTAGCTGTGGAAGGGACTTAATCTTGCAAATTAAAGTAGCAAAGTTGTTAAATGTAGCCAGACGCTAAGCTGCTTACAACAATATTTGCTTAGATTATACACATCTAAGATGCTACTTTCTCATTGTTTAGTATGTACTCCGTGCTTCTGCAGGAAGCTTAGCTTTGGGTTTTTCTTAATTTCAGTGCCTTACTTTGGAAAATTTAACTTGGAATTAAAGGACGTTTCTCATGTAATTAAGGAATGTACTCTGGATCTTGACTACTAATGATAATCTAGCATTTGTTGAATGTGGATTGGTTAACAATTATGGGGAAAGCTTATTTTTTGCACTTCATGATTTAGTGGCTGTGTAACTTTGCAATCTTGATACTGTAATTAATATGTGGCTCTATTTGATTTTCTACTTGATTTTTGAAACTAAAAAGGTAAAGAGAGTTTCAGTTTTTAAAATGAATAGTTAGAAGAAGTTTACCTAACCTACTACATCTTTCTGCCTAACCATTAAAGGGCCTTCTTAGGGTAGAGGTATCGGTCAGGATAGATATATTTGATTGGTCTAAATTTTTCAAGTGTTTTTTTATCACATGGGCTAAATCATGATAAATATAAAATTATATAGAAATAGAAGCATAAAGCCGGGCGTGGTGGCGCATGCTTGTAATCCCAGTACTTTGGGAGGCGGAGACCAGAGGATCCGGGTTCGCGGCCAGCCTCAGCTCTCTGTCTCTCTCTCTCTCTTTGTCTCTCTGTCTCTCTCTCTCCTTAGTGAGGCCCTCCGCAACTTCGTGAGACCCGGTTTCAAAATAAAGTATAAAAAATAGGGCCGGGGGCGTAGCGCGGAGGTAGAACGCCCCTGCGTTCAATCCCCGGTACTGCAAAAAAAAAAAAGAAAAAAAAGAAATAGAAGCATAAAACTTTGCCCTCCAGGAGCTCACTGTCTAATGAGAGAAACAGATGAGTAAAGTAAGTCATCAATTACATAAGTCACAAATTACATAATTGAGGAGTGGAGAATCGGTGCAATTAGAAATTTTCTGAAACATTGCACAAAAATAAGCTTCCTCAGTTTGCATTCTACTATTTCTTTATTTTTTAATTTTTTTTAATTATGAAAGAAAAAAGGCTTTAAATAAAAGCAGAAAGAGACCAGTAGAATAGTGAAAGGAGATAGGGGAGACGAAAAGGAGGAAAGACAGGAGGCTTAAGGAAGGAAATAGATCGAATAAAGCTATGTTCATATATGAAGGAATCACTGCCGATCTCACTAACACAGACAGGGAAGGAGGAGGCCGGGAGCAAGGTGGGGTCCGGGGAAAAACACACCACGTGATGTGGGTATATATAAACGTATTACTTTGAATCTCACTATGTTGTGTCATTACAATGCACCGATACAATTGTAAGAACTAAAAGGAAAAAGAAAAGTGAAAAATAAAAAAGCTATTTTATTGGTGCATTGTAATTGCATATGATAGTCAGATGAGTAGCGATACATTCATATAGGCACATGTCATTATATGGGTTGTTCCCTTCCATGTGTCTCCCCTTTCCCTCCCCTCCTCAGTCCCCTTTCACTACCCTCCTGGTCTACCTTCTAACTTTCGCAAGATTCCCTTTCTTTCCTTTGTTTTCTCTAGCTTCCACATATGAAAGAGAACACACAGGCTGATCTCACTCAGCATGATGTTCTCCAGTTCCATCCATTTTTCCTGCAAATGACATAATTTTATTCTTCTTTATGGCTGAGTAAAACTCCATTGTGTGTATATACCACACATGTTCTTCAACCATTCATCTGTTGACAGACATTTAGGTTGGTGCCATAACTTAGCCACTGCATATTGTGCTGCAATCAACATAGGTGTGCCACGTATCAGTACAGGATTCTGACTTTAATTCTTTTGGAAAAATAAAGAGGAGTGGTATAGCTGGGTCATATGGTGGTTTCATTCCCAGTCTTTTGAGGAACCTCCATACCAATCTCCATTGTGGTTGTACTAATTTAAAGTCCCACCTACAAGTTTAGGTGTTCCTTTTCCCCTACATACTCACCAGCATTTATTATTGTTTGTGTTCCTGATGATCGCCATTCTAACGGGAGTGAGAGGGAATCTCACCTTAGTTGTGATTTCCACTTTCCTGATTGTGCATTCTACCCTTTCGTGTGATTGAATGACTACTTTACACTTATAATATGATGGCTACAACATTTATTACTTCAGTTTCCCATGCCAGCCAATTGTGTTATAAAAAGAAAACTGGTTAACTTTTTGTATCTGAAATTTTATTCATAACAGAATTACACATGAAAGCATGTGGTTTGTAACTCATCCAACATATTTAAGCTCAATGCCTTGTACCTGTCTCTGGGTTCAGAAGTTAAGCCAATGTTTGGATGAAGAACAAGGAGTCATAGCAATGGACATTTCCCAGGAAGCCTCTGTGTTTTATGATCAGTTCATAAAGTGAGAAAGTCTTTCTACAATAGAGAGTGGTTTATTTTTGGGCTGGGCGTGGTGGCGCACGCTTGTAATCCCAGTACTTTGGGAGGCGGAGACCGGAGGATCCGGGTTCGCGGCCAGCCTCAGCTCACGCAGGCGCGCGTGGTCTCTCTCTCTCTTTCCCTGTCTCTCTCTCTCTCTCTCTCTCTCTCTACTTAGTGAGGCCTTCCACAACTTCATGAGACCCGGTTTCAAAATAAAGTATAAAAAATAGGGCTGGGGGTATAGCGCGGAGGTAGAATGCCCCTGCGTTCAATCCCCGGTACCGAAAAAAAAAAAAAAGAGAGTGGTTTGTTTTATACAGCACAAAACATAAGTATAAGTAAGTGTAAGTTTCTAAAATATTTTTTAAGGGGAGGGTGTCCAAAATGCATTTCTTCTTTGGCAAATTAGTGTACTGATGCACGTATACAATGTGTCAACTGGAATAATACCTGCCTTCTACCTTGTCTCTCGCCCAGTCAAGTAATTTTCTCCCTGGAAATCAGCCAGCATATGGGAAAAGCTATTAGTTTAAATTTCAAACTTAGAGCAGTATCCAAAGCATGTAAATGACCTCTGAACATTTTAATGTAATATAATGTATTAATAATGCAAAAACAGTTGAACATTTTCCTCAAAACACACAAACAAAGAAGCAAAATAAAATGTTCCTTGGAGCAAACTGTAAGACTGCAAACTTTTTCCTCATACAGAAAGAAACTGAAAAACTTAGGGAAAAAGTATTTTTGTAGGAGGGATGTTAAGATGTACACATGAAGAGAGGAATATGTTCACAGTATTATTATGCACATATTAACTATGACATTGGAGTTTATGAATAAAAATATTCCTAGCATGGCTAGTTATAATACAAAATTGAAAGTATCAGTCTCTAAGGAAATAATATGGGTGAGTTAAACTTCCTAATTACTCAATAGAATATTATGTAGCTATTTAAATTAATATCTTGTGAGTATACAGCCACATGTTAATTGTTTTCCTTTTAGTGATAAATGAAAAGCTAATGAAGCAATGGTATATACAAAGACTAATTTCAACTATGTATAAAAGAAAACAAATAAAAGGAAAACTGATATTACGTGAAAGAATATAGCATGAAACAAAATACACAGAACCATTAATTCATTCATCTATAATTTGTTAATCATTTCATTCATTTTTCCACTCACTAACTTAATGACATTTATGAAATTCTTTTGGCCCCAGAAAATAGATGCTGAGAATACAGTAAAGGTAATAAGACAAGCCTCACAATAATGGAGAATAATCTTAGCTGGTTCTGATTGTCGAGTATAGGTAAAGTTTTAATAGTCTTGCCATCCTTTCTATAAAATGTGCAAATTAATTTTACAATGGAAAAATACTAAAGCAAGAGCAGTAACAAAAATATCAGCACTCAACCATGGTCCTTCCTAAACCTGGATTCTGAACGTTGTTTAATAAAATCCTATAGGTACAACTGAGTTCCATTAGCACAGGAAGTGGCAGTAAATTTTATTGTCAATTTAAATCTCAAAGGAAACTCTCAGGCAGCATCTAGTGACCTAACCTGAAAAGAGTTCAAGGCCTTTGCAAACCTTTGTCTTTCTCATTAAAATAAGGTTTCAAGCCAGGTGTGGTGGTGCAGGCCTGTAATCCCAGTACTTGGGAGGCCTAGACAGGAGGATCACAGGTTCAAGACCAGACTCAGCAACCTAGTGATACCCTATTTCAAAAACAAAACAAAACAAAACAAAAAAGGGCTGTGGGTATAGCTCGGAGGTAGAATGTCTCTGGGTTCAATCCCAAGTACTAAATAAATAAATACCTAAATAAATAAAGTTTAATCAGTTTTCTCTGATCATCCTACATATTTTTCTATCAGTTGAGGAGTAGCAGCTCTTCTATTATATGATAATCTTCAGTCTTGGCCCTTACTCTATCCATTTATAAAGAACACCCAGGCACCTGCTAATTACTTTGGCACCTGCTCCTGCACATTTAACGTGAATACTTCCAGCTCAGGAACCAAATCCTCTCAGAGAGAATGTTCACAGCCTTTTCTCCATCTGCCACAGAGGTTTGAAAACCATCTTTCTCTGCTTCACAGGACACAATGGCAACCACTGTAGAGCATCATTAAGCTCCCTCAGTAGCTTCCTGTCAGCCTCCTTTCTTTGTGCTCAGAAGTCTGACACTTCTTCCTTCTTGTCCCCATGTCTCCTGAGTTTAAACATCACTCAGTTCCCTAGACACTGTCATTCTCAGGTTCCAATCTTAGATCCCAAATCCTAACCATTCTTCAAAAATGTGACACCAATACTTGGGAGGCTGAGACAGGGGGATCTCAAGTTTGAGGCCAGCCTCCACAAATTAGCGAGACCTTTAGCAACTTAGGGCAACCTCATTTTAAAATTAAATAATTAAAATAGTTCTTGGGCTGGAGCTCAGAGGTAGAATATCCCTGGGTTCAATCCCCAGTACCCTCCTTCCCCCCATAGTATGGACTTTGAGGTATCCCAGGGCTCTATTTCCCAAATTTTCACTTAGAACTTTCAATATATTGCTTTTTGTTTTCTGGACACTCAAATCTGTTTGACGTTTAAGTTGCATGTGTTAAGAAAGCTGCCAACTGTCCAGTATAAATCACATTTTAAAAAATCCTAAGATTTTACCCCTTCCCATTCTATGGGTTCTATAATCTGCAATGTTCAGCAATTCTTTTCTATCTAGTCTAGTCTCTTCTATATTTGGGGAAGGATATTTGACAGCTGGAGAAGTGGCAAAAGCAGTCATTTCTGTGGCAACAAGGACAGTTAGCTAAATAAAGATGTTTCTCGGATAACTTTATTTTTGTTTCCCTCTGTTATATTTAGCTATTGTCTCAGTCTAGTTTCTGTTGCTGTGACAAAGTACCTGAGACTAGGCAACTTATAAAGAAGTTTATTTAGCTCATTGTTCTGGAGGCTGAGAAGTCCAAAAGTAGATTCAACATCTGCTCCACATGTGGTGGGGGACTTCTTTCTAGTGGGCACTTTGCAAAGTCCCTAGGTGGTGTGGGGCATCACATGCAGAAAGGGGCACATAAGAGACACAGGGACAATCTAGTTTTTTGTTTGTTTTAACAGACCCACTCTAATTTTTAAGCATGTTACATGGGTTATTACTTTTTTTAAAGAAAACATTTTATTAGTACATTGCAATTATACATTATAGTGAGGTTCAATGCGATAAAAAACATACATGTGCACAGCTCTTGGTGTAATTCCCTCCACATTCCATCCCCCTCCCATTCCCTCCCTCCCCACACATTAGTGAAATTGATAGTGACACCTTCATATATTGCCATAGTATTATTTATATTGTTTCCTTCCTCAATCCTCCCTTTTCCCCTCCTTAACTTCCTCCCCCAATTCCCTTCTACTAGTCTACAGTTATCTCTCCATATTATTTAAAATCCCTTATGTTTCCTATTTTCTCTCTAGCTTCCACATAGGAGAGAAAACATAAAACCCTTGACCTTCTGAGACTACTGACTGATCTCACTTAGCATAATATCCTCTAGTCCCATTCATTTTCTTGCAAATGACAATTTTGTTCTTCTTTATGGCTGAGTAAGCTTCTATTGTCTGTATATACCACATTTTCTTTATTCATCCATCTGTTGAAGGACACTTGGGTTGGTTCCATAATTTGGCTATTGTGAATTGTGCTGCTCTAAACATGCATCCATAGAGTATTCAGACTTTAATTACTTTGGAAAGACACTGAGGAGTGGTATAGCTGGGCCATATGGTGGTTCCATTCTTAGTTTTTTGAGGAACTTCCAAACTTATTTCCACAGTGGTTGTACTAATTTAAAATTCCACCAACAGTATATGTGAGTTTGTGTTCATATTTCCCCACATCCCTGCCAGTATTTGTTACTGTGTGTATTCTTTTTTTTTTTTTTTTTTGCGGTACCGGGGATTGAACGCAGGGGCGTTCTACCTCCACGCTACGCCCCCGGCCCTATTTTTTATACTTTATTTTGAAACCAGGTCTCACGAAGTTGCAGAGGGCCTCACTAAGGAGAGAGAGAGACAGGGAGAGAGAGAGCGAGAGAGCAAGAGAGCTGAGGCTGGCCGCGAACCCAGATCCTCCAGTCTCCACCTCCCAAAGTACTGGGATTACAAGCGTGCGTCACCATGCCCGGCTTACTGTGTATATTCTTAATAATTGTCATTCTAACTGAAGATGCTATTCAAACTCAGATGGAATCTCAGTGCAGTTTTGACTTGCATTTCCCTAATTGCTAGTGATGTTGTATGCTTTTTCACATATTTATTGTATTTCTTCTTTTGAGAAGTGTCTCTTCAGTTCAGTTGCCCATTTTATTGGGTAAGGTTGTTGAGTTCTTTTTATATTCTAGATATTAGTCCTCTATCAGTGGAGTAGCTGGCAAGGATTTTCTCCCATCCTGTAGATTCTCTCTTCAAACTCTCATTTCCTTTGCTGTGTAGAAGCTTTTTGATTTAATGCCATCCCATTTATTGATTCTCAGTTTTATTTCCTGAGATTTGGGAGTCTTATTGAGGAAGTCTTTACCAGTGTCTGTATGTGAGAGAGTTGGTCCTACGTTTTCTTCTAGTAATTGCAAAATTTCTGGTCTAATTTCTAGGTCTTTGATCCATTTCGAGTTGACTTTTGTGCATTGAGAGAGGTTGGGATCTAATTTTATTCTACTACATATGGATATCCAGTTTTCCCAACACTATATGTTGTAAAGGCTGTCTTTTCTCCAGCATGTTTTTGGCTCCTTTGTCAAAAATCACCTGACTACAAGTTAGATGCACTCTAGAGACACACATGAATCCATTAATTCATTCATGAGGGTGGAGCCTTCAACCTAATTAATCATCTTTTAAACGTCCCACTCGGTCCTACCTCTTAAGAGATCACAGTGGGGATTAAATTGTAACATGAATTTTTATGGAGAAACTTAAACTAAAGCAAATCTAAGCAAGAAATTACTAAGAGAAGGGAAGTCTTCAGTGCCAGAAATTTTTGGCTCTTAGCTTTCGGTCAGTGCCCAGGAACCCCACGGAAGTGCAATTTGGCTTCAGAATGGTCAGCTCTTGACTCTCTGGGACATGCCTATGTCCAGAGCCTGATGCAGTTATAGCTGTAGTTCTATGGAACTCCGCTCACTTTCCAATCACTTTCTACCTCATCCTATAGCCCTCTTGCTTCTTAAAACACAAAAATTGGAATAAGACCATGTAGATAGAGTCTTATGAAGCAGAGGACCTTGACCTCACAAATTTTGCCTAACTCCTTTTATTTGTTAGTAAAATCAGTCCTTCTCCTGTCTCAGGAGGTCTGTGCCTTTTTGTTTGAAAATCCTGCTTTCCCCACTGTCATCTCTCTTCCCAGGTTATGCACTAACTCAGAAGGCAGAGAGGGTGAGGTCAAGAGGAGTTTCCAAAATGAGTCTTTCTTGAGTTGCAAAGTTTTTATCTCAATTTGGACACAGTCATTACCGAAAACAAACCACTTCCCAGTGCTCTAGCTCCTTCCACACAGCTTATTTTTAATTGCTTTGCGACCTCATTTCCATGCCCACTAGTACCACACTCTTCCTGATTTTTCTTTTCCTCTTTTCTTGAGTAAAATTACTGCTGCTGTCCCAGCCTCCCTCAGAAGATTGCTTGGAACAGATAGGCTTGTCATGCCTTGTAGAGAAATCTCGGTCTCTCTGACTCTCTGTCCCTGCTTCTCTCTGCATTTCTCTCTTCCCCTAGACCCCCTGCTCTGCTTTGATGGAAGGAGTGTGGTTGGGTGTGTGTGCATGGTGCTTTATGTTTCTCTTTGTTAACTTGGGGTATTTTTGCTTTTTCATTTCTAATAGCAAATATCCATTGACACTTTGTTTTATGAGGGACTCTATGATCAACACTTTAATTATATCATCAAGTTTAACTTATGTTAAACTACTACTGAGAAGTTATGTTAGCTACTTAGTAGCTAACACTACTAAGAAGTAGCTAATATTACTACTCCTATTTTACAGATAAAGCAATAAAGTTAGATAAATGTTAGGTGACTTGATCAAAGTCACAGACCTAAGCCAATGCTGAGCTGAGTTTTGACACTAGGAAGTGTAATTCAAATCTGGGCATTTATTATACCACACTGCATACACACTGCTATAATTTGTATCCTGAGTGTCCCCCACGTGCTCGTGTGCCAAGGGGTTGTTCTTCAGGGTAACACTACTAAGAAGTAGTGGAGCCTGTGGGAGGTCTTTGTTTCATTGGGAATGTGCTCTTGAGGGAGATTGTAAGACTCTGTCTACCTCTTCTCTCTCTTTTGCTTTCTGATCATGGAGTGAGCAATTTTTCTGTCACGTGGTCCAAAACCATGAGGCCAAATGATCACAGACTGAAACTCTAAAACTGTGACTCAAAATCTTTTTATTTTTGTAAGTTTATTATCACAGGTGTTTTGTAATAGTAAATCAAAGCTAACATACATCCCAAATTATATTTTTCACTAGAAAAATATTGGAGCATTGAGGAAAGTTTATGAAGAATGACAGCCATAAGCCTCATTCTACTTTACATTCACAACCCTTATTTTGACTTCTATCTGTCTTGATTAACCTTTCAAACAACATTTAAATCTGTTTAAATAAGATTATTTAAGTGTATTTTAGTGGATTCTTTATTTTGGGTCCCATTGAATGAGTTTTCCATTGAACAAGTTTTAGGTTTTGTCATTAAATAATGACAATGCCCATTGAATGGGTCTCTACTAGAGAACTGTGAGATTCAACAATAATAACACTGCTATGGGGACTAAGCTTTGTGAAGTGACACAAACCTGGTATGCCCCTTCCTGTAGTTCCAAGATCCTTGGTTTTCAAGACTGTCATGGTGCTGTAGAGAGAGGGATAAGAGTATACTATGATAATGTCCAAAACCTCCACTCATCTTACTGAAGTACAGCAGGGTTTGTTTGTTTGTTTGTTTTTGTACTGGGGATTTAACCCAAGCTCATTCTATCTCTGGGTCATACTCTGAGCCCTTCTAAATTTTCGTTTTTGAAATAGGGTCTCACTACGTTACTGTGATTCTCCTGTGCCTACCAAGTACTGGGATTACAGATGATTAAAGCCACCACACCCATACCTGGCTTTTTATTTTTTATTTTTATTTTTATAAATGCTCCTCAGCTTTACCACAATTCAGAGTTAATTTCCAGATTTCTGTAAAACTTGGACAATTTTTCCAGTTTTTCATTGTCTCTGGAGAAAAAGATTTATGGAACTATCCACTCTACCATTCCCAAAGTCTCTCACTCCACTAACCTCTAAAACTGAACCTCTAACCTGAAAACACAAACAATCTCCAGCTGAGAATTTAACGTGTGCTCACTCTTCTCTTACTACATGTGTGTAAGCACACTTACTAGCTTCCTAGTTTCACACATTGTATTTCTATTTAATTTTTGTATGGTCTCACAAAGCTTTTTCTTTTATCTACATTTGATTGTGAATAACTACTAATGAATAATTTAAATGACTGTTTTTCCACTATAGGTTGTGAATTACCAGCACTCCATTCAATACCAGCACCCAGTGGCTTTAAATCCCTCTCATCAGAGAACCAGTTCTGGATTCCACCCTTAGGATTATGTTCCTTTGGAACCACTTTCAGGATCAATATGTTTACCTATCAGAGAAGCAAAACCACCATAAGTACTATAGAACGCAATATTATTAAAAGGTATTAGAAATTACAGTATTGTGAGAAGACCTAGGGAAATGCACGTCTACAAAATAAGTTGGAAGATCAGAAAAAAATGTTCCTGAGTATTCCTCTCAAAGCATAGACATGACTGTACACATCAGAGCTTACAGGAGAGTCTAGATATCTGGAAGTCAGACTACATCTGACTTCTAGATGGGATCGCCCAGGGGAAGCTCGGGGAGATGTTTATGGGAATCTTCTTCCTATATCTGTGCTGGCAGCTTTTGGAAGCTGTCAGTACACAAGGCCAGCAATAAGGAAAATAATAGGCTCTGAGGAGAAGAGGCAGGAGGGCGCTTCATCCTCCCTTCATACTCCATGCAAAGGTTGCTTTACCTCTGCCTGTAAAGTCTCAACAAGTTCATCTCAACAAACTGCAACTCAGAGTCACAAATGGAAAGGAGTTTTAGGAAATATAGTTCCTAGAGTAAACAAATTGACAATATAAACTGTAAGTAGAAGCCTTGATTATAGAAGTATAGGCTTTGAGCTGAGATAGGGCTGTGAACTTGAGGAGAGCCTTGTCTAAGTTTTTGTACTCAAGTTTGTTTTTGCTATGTCTTCAGTATTGGATTAAAGGATGCTGCCACTTAGGGTGGTTTCCATACCCACCCTATCAATAGGAACCTGCACGCACACGCTAGCCAATGATCCCTTTAATTAGCTTTATTTTTTATAGATTTTAAAAATATATTGAAGCCGGGTGTAATCCCAGTACTTAGGAGGCTAAGACAGGAGGATCACAGGTTCGCAGCCAGCCTCAGCTATTCAGTGAGGGCCTCTGCAACTTAGTGAGACCCTGTTTCAAAATAAAGAATAAAAAATAGGACTGGGGGTGTAGCTTGGAGTTAGAATGCCCCTGGGTTCAATCCCTAGTACAATAAAAACAAACAAACAAATAAATAAATAAATAAATGTATATCATTATTTATTTGCTGTTTTTATTTATTGAGGTTGTTGTTTGTCTCTCCAGCTGGCATGTAAGTTCCTCTTGGCAAATAACCGTATTTATTTCATTTATTGTTGTACACATGGTATTTTAAATAATATATGGTACTTAGTGGGGATTCTAAAAATGCCTGCCATATTAATTAAATAAAATCATAATTCATCGCAATAAAATATTGTATACTATTTAATTGAATAGGAGCTAATGAAAACACTATAAGTAACCATGTAGTTGACTCATCACTATATTCCCTATTAAATATTTGTTGAAATAAGAAATGAATAAGTGAATGGATGTTTTAAATATTTTACAAATTAAAGTGGATTCTCAATTTACACATGTATTTGCACAATGTATTTCAGTGTACTGTTATTACAAAATGGCAGCAGTGTTAATTGAAGGGCGGATAGTGGTCTGGAGATATTGGAAGCAAAGCAAGCATTCCCAAAGGGAGTGTGAGCCGTGGCCGTCTGGAAATGGGATGGTGGACTGGAAGTTCAGGCTGTGATCTGACTCTAGAAACCACGTGACACAGGGCATATAAACAAGTTTACAATCCATTTTCCAAATTTGACAGAATTTAAGTAGTTGGAAATATGTCTTGCTATTATGCTTATGAAGCTATCAAACCAGCTATAAACTATTTGGCTTAGTGTAAGGGACTAAATGTTAGTGTCCCACCAAAATTCATATGTTGAAATCCTAACTTCAGTGTGACAGAACAAGAAGCGAAGCCTTTGAGAGATAATTAGGCCATGAGTTTGAATCCCTTGTAGATGACATTAGTGGACTTACAAGAGGTCTCTAGAGAGCTCTCTTCCCCTTTATCCTCCATGGGAGGATAGAGATGACACCTGTCTGCAACTTGGAACAAGACCTTCACCAGAACCTGCACATGCTGGTACCCTGATCTTAGACTTTCAGCCTCCAGAATTGTGAGAAATAAATTTCTATTGCTTAAGACATCCTATTTTATTTTGTTATAGTGGCATGGACATACTAAGACACATAATTATTAGGTCATTTGCCTTCTTTCAAATATGATATTCTGGAAGTTAGGATTGATGTTATATTCAGCTTTGTTAGAGACTGAGAATTTAGCTAGCATACAGTAGCTTCAGAGTGAACATTTACCAAACAATAACTTCTCATCTGTGGTATATGCACCTCTTTTCTTATAATGTCAGGAAGACCTAACCCCCTGCAAGGCACTGCCCCTTCTCAGAACCTTATGTATCCTGGCTCCAAGTACTACGCAACCTTCTCTGCCTGAGCTACACATTGCGAAGCTCGGAGTGAAAGCTGTTTTTCTGTCGTGTTGTGTCAATTCCACTTTATACACCACTCCAGAGCTAACCCATCCTGCCTGGACTTTAATTAAATAACCTTCAAGGATGAAGTACCACAGGGGGCAAGGTCGCAGGAATAGCTACAATTATTCCCTGCAGCTATTGATTTTACACTAATGATCTTAAATGATGCATAGCTCTACATCTAGCAATCTCACTCAGAATGGCAGGTGGGGACTTGAGCATCAGCTCCCACGAGGGATCAGAGCAATTCGGACAAATTTAAACTTGTTGATGCTGTTTTCTAAGTGTGAAGGAGGATGACAGTTTAAGATCTGGAGAGAACATGACTTTCATAGTGGGTATAATAGAAAGATGAGAGGTTTTGGAGACAGAAAGAACTGAACTCAACTTGTAGTTTTTCCATAATTGGTCTTGAGCAAGTATCTCAATTTCTCTGAGCCTTGGTTTTTGGACCTATAAAACAGGCATACTGATATGCATTTGGGGTTTTTTGAAAAAGTAGAGATGACAATTTTATTTTATTTTTATTTTTATTTTTTGCGGTACTGGGGATTGAACCCAGGGGCGTCTTACATCTGAGCTACACCCCCGGCCCTATTTTTTATACTTTATTTTGAAACCACGTCTCACAAAGTTGCAGAGGGCCTTACTAAGTAGCTGAGGCTGGCCGTGAACCCGGATCCTCCGGTCTCTGCCTCCCAAGTACTGGGATTACAAGCATGTGCCACCACGCCCAGCAAGATGAAAATTTTAAATCTTTAAGCATCATGGTATAATACTTGCTGCTATTTTTCTGCTTTTATTTAAGACATTAGACACATATTTAATTATTGGGATTTTTTTATTTCTTGGAGAACCCAAACCAAGAAATACCAAATAAATATATCTCTAACAATGGGATTAGAGACAAAATGGTAACACTCTTGTCCAAGCTAGTTAAAATAAGAAGGACAATTGACTTAGACTTCAAAGAACTATGTTTAGAACGAAGTTCTACCCAACTATGTGATCTTATACAACTTTTTGGCTTCTGAGTCCCCTGTTGTTTCTTTGAAAAGTGTGGACACTAATAGAGGCCACACTGAGCTGTTTTAAAGATAAAGAGGATTAAACATGTGAACTTATTAGACTGAAAGGAAAATGTTATAAAATTCCATTCAATATGATTTCCTAAATAAGCCTTCATGGTTAGAATGCCCAAAAGGACCAGAAATTGAGACATTTTAATACTTTTTGCAGGGAATATTGATTTAAAACGTCTGCTTATAAGTTGGGCAACAGTGTGCATATGCACAAAGGCTTTTGTTTTTCTTCATTTCTTTGACTTGCGAAGCCCAGAGACCAATAATCAAGGAGGAAGAGAAATCAAACATCAAGACTAGAAGATAACACTAAGAAACACATCTATGAGAACTCTTAGGAGTCATAGATAGCTCCACATTCCCTACCCTAGGGTGCACTCATGCCTCCAGAGTTCTGCCAATGTAGCTCTACCCCATGGCTTTACCCAGAGCACTTCATGATGAAAAGCCCCTGTGTCAACCTGGTGTTTTTATTTATTTATTTATTCATTTATTTATTTACTCCTTGCACATTTCAGGATGGTCTCTCCAGTTGTTTGGATTGAAATACTGACAATCTCACTTTTATTTACTATCCCCGAAATTCACTTGTTTATTTTTCTGATCTTTCAACAAAGATGCATTTGGTATTTGCTATATGTAACTCATATTCTAGATATCAGAAGGTCCATTAAATACTTCCAAGTTGATTACATTTATAAGGGGAATGTGATACATGAAAAATGTTTAGTATCATATAAGGAGAACAGAGAAAGAAAAACTCATACCTAGAATGTTTGGGGAGGCATCAAGAAGAAGAGATATCTAAGTTGAGACCATAGGTGTAATGCATCAGAATAGTGGTGCTAGGGATAGGTAGGGGCAAGCTCAAGAATCTGTAGGTAATTTCATGAATGTGAAATGGATTTGGAGTAGAGAGGGGAAGTTAGTACAAAAGTAAGTAGGGAAAGGTAATTTTTCCAATAATCACTGTTAGGCAGGCTGGATAGGTTCTAGAATCCAGGTATATCTTGACCCCCATTCAGTCAATCCTCTTTTCCTGAAATACAAACATGTCCATTTGTTAGCAACTTCTATGACTTGGGAGGAGAACACCTTGCAAATTGACCGTGTCTCACTTTACCATCATCATCTCTCATCACTTTTCTACTCCCTCTGAGTGGTAGCCACAGTGATCTCTTCTCAGTTCTCCAAGTGTGGGTGATGAGTTATTTCAGTTCTACTTGTCTATGTATACTTCTTCAGAATCACATTCTTCTGACAGGGGCTCCTGGAGACTCATGTGAAGTGTGATTTTATCCATGGAGCATTCCTATCTCTCCTCCTAGGAGAATTAGGGCCTATAGTTTCACTCTTTCTCCTCCTGGAAGAATTAGGCAATGCAGTAGCTTCACTGTCCTCAAAATATTCAAAACTCCTACAGAACATACTTTATGTTGGTTTTCCTGTACATCTCCACTTAGGTTTAAAGCTTCTTAAATCCTTGAAAGTTGATCCTTCACCTCTATCTGAAACACTTTGACCAATGAGTAGAAAAAAATAAAATAAATGAATTTATAAAGGTTTCTGTGCATACATATACGGTCCTTCAAAATAAATAATGATTGTGTTGATAACAGTAATAGTGATTATAGTAATAATAAGTATCTGAAAAATAAGGAAACATTAAAAATTTTGATATATATTTGTACTATTAAGAAATACACAAAATGTGGAAAAGGATGTACTATACATGACTTTGTATATTTTCATAATTATACTGGAATATTGTTTATCAGGTCTGCCTAAGAGGTATTTAGTTCCCTGGGTAAATGCAGTTTTGATTGGCATACTATTTACTACTGATTAAAACCATGACTCTGTAAAAGTATATGTTTTCAGATATATTTTCCAGTAGATATGCAAATTACTTGTGTCCAGTGGAGAGATAAAAGTTATGTAGTAATCCTACTCTAGCACTTTCTCTTTTAGTGCCAGTATTTATTCAGTTCAGTTTCTCTAACTCTCCTTTTTTTTTTGTCCCTTTGTTTTTAATTGGTGCACATTAATTCTACAAAATGGTGCGTTTCATTGTGGCCTATTTGTTATTACATAAAAATATAATTTGATCAATTTTAGTCTCCCATAGTTCCCCATCCTCTCCTACTCCTTCCCCTTGATCTTTTCCTTCACCCTAATGGTCTCCCTTCTACTTTTTTTGGCACTCCTTTTTTCCTGTTACCACTAGCTTCCACATATGAGAGAAAACTTACAGTATTTTTTATCTCTCAGTCTGACTTATTTTGCTCAAATTATGGTCTCCAGTTTCACCTATTTTCCTTAAAATAGCATAGTTTCATTTTTCTTTATGCTTTGATAAAACTCTTTGAGGATATATACTACATTTTCTTTATCCATTCATTTATTGATGAACACCTAGGCTGATTCCATAACTTGGCCATTGCGAATTGTGCTGTGATCAGCATGGGTATACATGTATTTGTACAGAATGCTGACTTTATTACTTAGGGATAAATACAAAGGAGTAGTAGAGTTGGATCATAAGGTAGTTAGTCCTATTTTTAGCTTTTGGAGGAACCTCCATAGTGATTTCCATAGTGGTTGTACAATGGGGGTTGAACTCAGGGGTGCTCAACCACTGAGCTACCTCCTCACCCCTTTTCAAATTTTGAGATACTGTCTTGCTAAATTTTCCAGGTTTGCCTTGCTCTTGTGGTACTCCTAAATCAACTACTGGAGTAGTTGGGGTTACAGGCATACACCACTATGCCGGCCTGATGATTGCCATTCTAACTAGAGTGAAATGAATCTCGGTGTAGTTGTTATTTACATTTCCCTAATGGTTAAAGATGTTGAATATTTTTTCGTATAATTGTTGGCCATTTGTACTTCTCTTGAGAAGTGTTTATTCAGTTCATTTGACCATTTATTGATTGAGTCTAATTCTCCTTTGAACCAGCTTTATTATCCTACTGTTTCCCTCATTAATAGTTAAATAACTTTTGATGTCTCACTTTTTGTTTATGTGAAAGGCGTATTTTCCAGTTTTTGAAAACTATATTTGATGTGAAGGAAGCAAAATAAAGATACCTAACCTAATTTTTCAGACAAAAAACTAAGACTTAAAGAGTTGACTTGTCTGGCAAAAGTTTGTCCAGTGTGTAGCAGCAGCAGATTTAAAATCCAAGTTCATTGCCTTCAAAAATTGTCTTCTGCACAGAAGAATTCTGGCTATCATGGGAAATGTGACAAATGGTAGAACAGAAGTTCCTAGAAGGGAGGTGTGCGAATGTTAGAAAGACATGTTGCCAAATGTGTAGTTTTGCTAATTGTTGGTCCTGACAAATAACCTAAGATATATTTTAGAGTCATGTTTTCTCCATTATCTAAAAATTTTAGATCTTAGGCCACTTTGTCAATGATGAAATATACCAATGTTTCAACATTTATTCTAACTAGGAGTCTTGATATGTTTGAGTGTTATTAGGAAAGTAATAGGAGAAAGGCAGGGAGAAAAGCAAATCTATGTCCTGCCTCTTATAGTAAAATTATATATCTATTGCTTTTACTGTCTTTCCTTGTGAGATCTTTCTGTGCATTACACAGAAAACAAGCTAGCATGCTGTAAGAAAGATTTGTGAGTGATGGGCTGGGCTAACACTGACAGAGGGATTGAAACAAGTAAATGTCATTTTAAAAAAAATATTGTCTTTATGAGACTATCTATGTTATTTCAGAAGGAAAATAAATAATTGTGATTTTTATCACATCTTTATCTGACTACAGAGATTTATGTTTGCTGAACTTATTCCCTGGGGATGAAGGTTAGACAACAAAAGAATGCTACCATGTTCGTGTAATTAATATTGGATAAATGTTATGTGCCTTAGAAATGTGGGAATAGCTTTTCTGCACAAGTAGCTCAACATAATTTTATATTTTATTCACATACATTTAAGGAGTATTACTATGGAGAAGGTGCTATGGAGAACACCAATTCCATTCCTTGAGCCTTATGAGCTTTATGAGATATATTGAAGATGGTATTTCATTTAATTTGTAAAGCAATATCATGAAGTAGGTGGGAGCAATCCCATTTGCTCCCACAATGGTGAAATTGATGCTCAGAATGCCTAAGTAACTCATGTAGAATTATTAAACAAGGAGGTAATCACAGTTACATATATATGTCCACTACCAAGCTTTGGCAAGTTTCCATCCTCCTTCTCTGAGAACTCAGAATCCAGAGAGAAGTCATAAAGAGGTGAAGGAAGGACTAAGCATCATCCTAATTAGTCATATTACTTGATGTGACCAGATGACTTCGCATGGTGAATGGTAGAGTATTTTCACATCCTAATCTGTCTCCAATCAAAGCTAGATTCCTTCTTGTGTAAGAACACACTCACATAATTATTATTTATTTCCTCTCATCATACATAATTCAAATGCCGAATATGTGTCAACCAATGTGAAATAATAAATATTAGGTAGAGAAAATTCTAAGAAAAAAATAAGAGAGTAGTTTGGTAGAAAACTGAAAAGAATATATGCCAAAATGTTAGAAATAAAGGTTGGAGAGAAATATGCCATGAAAATTATGACTAAAGGAAATATGCTATAGCAATATTAAAAGTCAATAAAATGAAACTTAGGGGAAGTTTGTTGTGTATAAGGCACAATATTTTATACTAATAAAAGTAATGCATAATGTTCCATGAAAAGAATCATGCACCTGTACACATTATTATAGTATCAAATAAATATAAGGAAATACATATGAGGCATATTAGGATAAATTGACAGATGCAGTGAAGGATTAAACACAGACTTCCTGGGAACTTGATTAAGTAGAGAATAAAGTTATTGAACACATTCCTCATTTGAATATTATACTTAGTAGCTTGATATAAGACCCGTGGAACCTACTCTCAACTTCCTCCCCCTCAAAGGCTGACATACTTGAATTAAATCAATGTAGTATTGATACAGTCATAAAAAGCACGATTTTCAGCAGAATAGAAAGCCTATGCATATATATACATATCTATATCTATATCTATTTATATCTATATCTATATCTATATTTATTACTTTGAAGGGGTTCTTTAAATCAATGGGAACAGGTAGCTTTAAGTACTAGTGCTAGCCGGGAGTGGTGGCACACACCTGTAATACCAGTACTTGGGAGGCTGAGACAAGAGAATCACAGGTTTCAGGACAGTCTCTGCAAGTAGTGAGACTCTCATCAATTTAGTGAGACCCTGTTTCAAAATAAAAGTAGAAAAATAGGACTGAGAGTGTAGTTCGCAGATAGAATGTCCCTGGGTTCAATCCCTAGTACCACAAAAAAGTACTAGTGCTAAAAAATTTGGTTTCCTTTTGAAGAAAAACTGAATAAATTGGTATTTATTTCTATACAAAGAAATATATATATATAATTCAGATGGGTTTAAACCAAAGTGTGGTAAATGGAATAAACAAAAAAAACTAGCACTTTAAACACTTTTAGAAATATTTAGAATAGAACATCTGTTTGACCTCACGTGGGGACACATTTATTAAATAACACAGAAAGCATGAAGCATGAAGAAAAGGACTTACAAATTTGATTATCTGATTTTTAAAGGTACATTTGCAACCCTTGAGCAGAGAAAAACATTAGTATATGTAAGGCAAATAAATAATGACAAAATTCCAACAGAAAAATGCAAGTTATTAACCAAAAAATTCACAGAAGGGCTAAAAATATTTTTAAAATATTTGAAAAAAATTTTCAAACTTACCAAAACTGAGAGAAAAGTAGGAGAAGCTATTTTTCACTCATCAATCTAGCAAAAATGTAAATGTTTCATTATTTGGGTGTTGAGGAATATAGCAACTAATACTGCTAGTGAGGATGCAGATCATGGAAAAGTGAGTTAAGATTTTCCAGCGTGGCAGACTGAATAATTGACCACAAAAGATGTTCACATTCTATTCCCCAGAATCAATGAATGTTATTGTTCATCCCCTAAGGGATTTGTAGATGTGATTATGGAGTTTTGGATGGAGACATTATCATGGATCATCCAGGTAAGACTGATGTAATCACAAGAGTTCTTTTAATCCTATAAAACTTCCCACAAACCCTACCTATCAACTCTATAGAGAATCCTACAAAATTTTCAATTACACTAAATTTTCTTAAGGTTCTAGGGGCCATAAGACCCAAATCCCTTACACTAAACTAACAACAAGGCGTCAGAGGCTGTCTCTTTCTGGAGACTCTGGGGCACAACTTATTTGGCTTTTCTAGCATCTATGGGCACCACTTGACTCATGGACACATCTTCACATTATTCCAAACTCTCACCAGTGCCTCTGCCACTTCTCCTACTTTCTGCTTTGGTCTACTTGTCTCCCTCATTTTTTGCTGAGAATATCAAGATTATACCAGTTCACTTGAGCTAATATAACAAATTACCTTAGACTGAGTAATTTGTAAACAATATGAATTTATTGCTCCTATCTCTGAAGGCTTGAAAGACTGAGATTCAGTATCTAAGAGAGCATGATCCTCATAGATGGTGCCCTTTATGGGCTCTATGTGGTGGGCTGTGGGACCAAGCTTCCTTGGGCCTCTTTTATGAGGACACTAATCCCATTTGCAAGACCTACTTATTTCCAAAAAGTCCTGCCTCTTTATAATACCTAGCCACTGGGGATTTGATTTTAGCACATACATTTTGGAGGAACATAACATGCAGACCATAGTAGGGATAATACACATAGATGCATCTCTCCATGATTGGAACATAGTAGGAAAGAAATAAAGGTTACCATTGGAAATCTCCACTGTGACAAAGGAAGGAAGAAAAGCAGTTATTCATACAACACACAAAAAAGGGCAGAACTGAAGAGCATAGAGGCAAACATTTAGTAAGATTTTAAAATTTTAGGTGTATATCAGAATAGGCCAAGGAAAGAGAGATCATTAAATATTCTTCTATTCCTTTTTTAGCTATTCCTAAGAAGAAGAAAGTACAATCTAGTCATATCGTGGGCACATTTATTGGTCAGAAAGGTGGTTGTCTATGTTAAAATCTTCTGCATGCTCTTGTTCTTCATGAATGTGTGTATGTATATATGTATGTATGCACATATGTATCATCTTACTATTTATTTATTGTAGCATTTTCTTCTGTTTTGTTGCTAGCACTAGCCTCACTATCATTTCATTTATCCATCTCTCCATCCATCCATTCATTTATTACATAAACATATTTTATCTTTTTTACCCTCCACTCTGATGGGGTATTTTTAATACCCTTCTCACTTCTTTTTTCCCATCAAAATAAAAGCACTAGGCTATAGACTTTCTCATTTAGAAATATATTATTAGTGATCACTCTAGAGAGATGATGTGACAAGAATAAAGTTACTGCTAAAGATATCTGACTGAGTACTTCAATTCTCAGAATCTCATCTGGAATGTCCGATTCCCATTCTGAGACAATAACAGGCCCTTTTTTTTAATTGTTTCTTAGTGTTGGCTGGTTTCATAGTGTAAGAATACCTAATATTGTCCTGTTTTGAACAATAACATAATAATATCAATAAGGACGCCAAAACCAGTACTTCTTTCCAAGAGGTTTTTATCAGCTTTTAATTATTCCAGGATACTTACTGAATGCTTTATATATATCAGGATCTTGGGCCCTGTGGCATTTAGGAATTGAACAGATTCTACCTGTGCCCAATGAGCCACTGTTGTGGCTGAAAAGAGAAATAAATGAGTAGATGACTATAAGTCACTTAGATATGGGCTAGATAAGGGATACCTAACCCAACATAGGTTGGTGAGAGCAGAAGTCAGGGAAAGCTTGCTTGGGAATTTGTTCCCTGTTTTGGAAAGAAAGAAATAGAAGACATTCCATGGGCATAATGTTGAATAGCTAGTATCCACCAAGGGTTAGAAAACCAGCTCAGTACTATGTGTTTCCCCCACTAAGTTGATTTTGCATAGACCGATATTACATTCTTCGACTTGGGCTTGGATTATAGGTACCTGCATAATATTCTTCTCCAAAGAAGATCCCAAAGATAAAACTACAGTTCCCCAAATGCCCCCATTCTATTGACTGCCCTCCTAGTACCAGCACTCTTTGGAGAGGATGGGAGGTTACATTGGAGCAGCTGGTGGGGAGGTTTTGATCTACTTTCAAATTCATCTAGATTTTTGACTTCTAAGTGGCGATGTGCAATTAGATTTTCCTATTCAAGTCTTGGCCTTCACTCTGTTCTCCTTCCAGTCTGTTTTAGGGTAAGTTTTCCACCTTTTCTAGTGATCAGTGTCCCAGACAGGAGTAAAACTAAATGGTATGCACTCTAAAATTTTAAAAAATTATGGAAAAGTTGTTTTCTTTCATCAGTGAAAGATACAAAATTCCCAGTGGTTTTCTTATAACTATTACTAGAGATGTATTACTATATAATATATAATTATTGTTACATAATAATAACTAATAATTTGCATTCTACTTTGCAATATACACAGATCTTTAACCTGAGTAATCTCATGTTATTTTTATAATAATCTGTAAACAAGTATTTCCTACACTGTTTTAAAAATTAGGAGACTGGAGCTCATAGAAAATAAGCAGCCAGCTCAATTCCGCACAGCAGCATTGTAGTTAATACTTTGAATCTTGAACCCAGGCCCCTTTAAGTCTTCATCCCTCTTCAAACATCTATTTATTTGGAATAATCCATAAGAAGCTAAATAATAATGTGAATTTTACTAGATAATTTTAATTTGTCCTTGAAAGATACTCAAATACATTTCAGAAAATAATTATTTTTTCCTTGTGATTTCCATTGTTTAAACATAGGCATTAGCATATCCTTTTCTTCTTCCATATTTCCAAACAGCTCTTTGGAAGACCTGATCTGTTTTCCTTTATTTATTATTGTAGCACATCTCCTCCCAGCACCAGAGCTCCTGTACAGTTTGTGTATATACATATAGACAGTGAGGCTATTGTCTGTGTCACAGCAGGATTTTCAATGAGAGAGGAAATTAAAAAGCAACAGGTGATGAAAACAGAATGATTACATCTTCTCTGGGCATAAACACTGGCAACACCTGATAATCTTGAAAGACATTTAGTTCTGTCCAATAAATATTTGTATCTGTCCAATGGAGCCATTTTTCATTATTGCCGAAGTAGACGTGACCAGACTTTACTCATCAGTAAATTAATGCTTGTCCAGTAAATTAATTCAACAACTTAAAAAACTTTTATGCAAATCCTTATAATTAGCTTTGTTTAGTGTCCTCTTAAAAGCATCAGCCATGCTTTTGTAGTTTTCAGTCTGAAAAACTGTGGTCACTGTAACTCTTGAATATTCTCTCTTGGAGCCCCACAGAGACAACAGCCACTCAGCTCCATGTGAAGAAACCTGAAGAAATTGAGACTGTGACTTGACATGTTTATTTGAACACTGCAGAAATCATTAGTATGGGAAGCTAACAGACTAGTACCTGGTCTCTCTAGGTCTTAATAATAAACAATTCAGGTTCTTAGGTGCCATTCTCCTATTAAAGAACCTGTAGACTGGTAGGAAGTCTAGTCTCAGCACCTAATGTTATTATTAAGTTTATCTGCTAGATGTGCTGGCATATGCTTGTAATCCCAGCACGTGGGAGGCTGAGACATGAGGATGGCAAATTTGAGGCTAGTCTTAGCAATTTATCAAGACCACTTAACAAGACCCTGTTTCAAAAAAATTATATATATATATATATATATATATATATATAAAGGGCTGGGGGTGTACCTTGGAGGTAGAATGTCCCTGGGTTTAATCCCCAGTACCAAAAAAAATTACTTGGTCTTCATATAATCATAACTCTCCGGGGTTATGAGGAATGCAGCCTCTCTACGTTTGTCAGTCGGAGGTGGTGGAAGTTCCTGAAGCAGAAGCTTATCAATAGGGGCTATACGTTCTTTTTCTTTTTAAACATCTAATTGTAGAAACATTTAATTTGTACAAAACTCCAACAAGATCAAAATACATAAAATTTCAAAACTTGTGGAACATTTCTGACACACAATATGCCGGGCCATAAATAAACCTCAACAAATACAAAATAATTTAAATAATACAGAGTGTGCTTTCTGACCACAATGGAAACAAACTAGAAATCAACAAAAATAACAATAAAATAACAAAATGCTTAGAAACTAAACAACACATGTAAATAATCCATGAAATAAAGAGGATTTTTTTTTTTTTGCGGTACTGGGGGATTAAACCCAGGGGCATTCTACCTCCAAGCTACACCCCCAGCCCTATTATTATTCTTTATTTTGAAACAGGGTCTCACTGAGTTGCAGAGGACCTCACTAAGTAGCTGAGGCTGGCCGCAAATATACGTTCTTTAAACAGATACTTTAATGGTTAAGGTGGAGCTCTCTGGTCTTTCACCAGCTGCAGAAAATAAGAAATCTACTGTGTTCCAGGTTCTTTCTGTATCATATTTCATTTACAAGTCACGTCAAAATTGGAAGTGGATTTTGCTATTTCTGTTTGAGAGATGAGTATGATAAAGTTCATAGACATTTGGTTATGTGAACATCACCCAGCTAAAGGTGGATTTTGAACTCTAGCTTTTCTAATTCTTATGTCCACGTCTCTTCCTAGTGCAGAAAACAATTGTACTAAACCAAATGCTCACACTGGATCCTGTGCAGTCACTCATTCTGGCACGAGTGTACTTGATGCAGTTAATATTGGCAATGCATGTGACCTTGCATCGGTTATGTGTTTGGGAGGATGTTAAATATAATGAGTTTGACTGTTTGAATAGAATTGATTAGTTCACTCAAGCAGCCAAGAAAATCAAGACATTCTCAGTAGAGAATAAAGAAGGAGAGGGGGAAATCATTTGTATGGATAGCTACGGCCTCAGTGCACTTCATTTGTATTTATTTTGAAAAGCTATTCTGAATTTCAACTGTACTTAGAATGAAATCTCAACTTCTTGAGCTGGGGATGTGGTTCAGTGGTGGAGCACTTGCTTAGAACTGCCAAAAAAAAAAAAAAAACCTAAAAGGCTGATAGCCTAATAATGTAAACTTCTTACCGATGCCCATAAGACACTGAGTCCTATTTTTTTCTGTTTGGTTCTATTCACATCTCATGATGCTATCCTCCTTTCTTTCTGTATTCCAGATTCATGACCTTCTCAAGGTTTCTAGAACACTCCAGGAACCTTCATAACACTTGTCTGTCTTCTTCCGCTCTGCCTTCTTTATTCCCCTTTCTTCCCTTCCTCCACCCTGTCTTCCATTGCCCTTTCTGATGTCCTTCCTTCCACACATATTTAATGAGAAGATCTATATTACAGATGGGAAACTGACAAAATAACAAATGCTCCATCTTCATATATCTTCAAATCTATCACAAAGGGAAATAATAATTTTACTACATTTATGGAACAGCAAGAAGTCAGAGCTACTGGAACAGAGATAGAGTGAAAGAGAATGAGATTGATAAAAAAGGAGAATAGAGCTGGGCATAGTGGCACACACCTGTAATCCAAGTACTTAGTATGCTGAGACAGGAGGATTGCAAATCTGGACCCAGCCTCATTAACTTAGCAAGACCCTCAGCAACTTATTGATACCTTGTTTCAAAATAAATATTAAAAAGGGCTGGATGTGTAGCTTGAAGGTAGAATGTCCTTGGGTTTAATCCTTAGTACCATCCCCCCACCAAAATAGAGGTATAAAGGGAAAAAGAGACCAGATTATGGTAAGGATTTTTTCCACCTTAAATCCTTACTTATTCTTTTTGTCAAATTGCAGCTTTGTATTCTTTGATCAACATCTCTCCAGCATCCCTCCTTCCAAACTTCTGGTAAGGATTTTGAATTTTATTCCTAAGTGATAGAGGGAGACAGTAAATATTTTGAGCAGAAAATTATTTGAACACTTTGGCTGCTATGCAGATAATAAAATGTCAGAATGCAAATATAAAAGAAGAAAGACAAAACAGGAAATTTGCTAATTGTCCACATGGGAGATAATGGTAATATGCTTTAGTAGAGATTAAGATATTGGAACCTATTAGGATGTGGGAAAAAATTTGAAGTCAATGCCAGCAGGATTTTTTGGCTCTACCTAAAATGTGCATGTACACTCACACAAATAAAACAATTCAAAATTTTTGGCTATAGTTAGTGGGTGAACTGTAATTCCATTTGCCAGTACTAGGGAAAAACATTTGGGAGGGGGAATCAACAATTTATTGCAGTTGAAATATAAATTGGAAATTCATGTACTAGTGCCAATGTACAAACTAAAATTCAAGGGGAAATTGAGGGCTGAAGTTATATATGGGAGTTGTCAGAAAATATCTGACTTTTCCTCCTTGATACCTTTAATTCTGCCTAGGATGTTCTTATTCTGGTTCTCATCTAATTGGCTCTTTATTATTTGTTTTCAGGTCTTAGCTAAAATGATACCTATTTATGGTAGAGGTCTACCCTGACTGTGCTGTCAAAAATGGACCTCTCAGTAGAATAGTGGCAGGGGATTGGAGGGGGAAAAGGAGAGTGGATAAAGAAAACAGTAAAAATAATACTATGCCCATATATGAAGGTATCACTACAAATCTCACTAACAAGTACAGGGAGGGGGGAGTGGGATGGGATCTAGGGGGAAACACACGAAGTGCTATATCAATGTATGTTTGTATCATTTTGAATATCACTATGATGTATAATTACAATGCATGAATAAAATCATAAAAAGTGAATCCCTCTACCTCCTTCTCTCTCTCACATAACATTGCTTGATTACATCTATCTATCTATCTATCTATCTATCTATCTATCATCTATCTATCTATCTATCATCTAACATCTATCTATCTATCTATCAATCTGACATCTGTCTGACATATCTACCTATCATTTTATTGCATGTTTTTTGGAAGTATGGATTCCTCTTCAGCATAGCACTTCAGAATTACTACACATTTTAATTTTTTTAATAATTTGCTTTCCAGTTTATTATGTAAACTCTCATAAAGATATAAACTCTATAAAGTCACAGACTATGCCTATCTTACTGATTGCTATATTTTCAGTGCCTAGTACCACTACATATAATAGATAATAAATATTTGTTTGAGAAATGAGCATTTTATGTTCTGCTAATATTTTACACTTTCCTTCCATGACTCCCAGTTATGCCCAGACCCTGAGCAGATTCCCAAAGGCAGGCATTACATGAGCAGCTTGAACTGACCTGTTCCCAAAGTCTGGAATGGCCCATCTATTCCTTTGTGTCTGGTCTGGATATGAGCACCTCTATGAAAATCCACCCTATTTTTTTTGATACTGGAGATTGAACTCAGGAGCACTCTTCCTCTGAGCTACATCCCCAGCCCTACCTTATTTTTTATTTTGAAACAGGGTCTTCCTAAGTGGCTAAGGCTAGCTTTGAACATGCAATTTTCCTGTAACAGTCTCCCAAATACTGGGATTACAGGTGGGTAGCACCATGCCAAGCTCACCCTCCTTTCTCTTTAAGGCTAATAACAGTCACCTCTTTTGTCTTGGTTTACTTTACAGAGTATGAAAGATAGTGATGTAAATACACAGGTACAATAGAATGTGAAAACTGCTAGCTGGGCATGGTGGTACACATCTGTAACCCCAATACTTGGGAGGCTGAGACAAGACTCTCAGCAACCTAGTGAGACCCTATTTCAAAATAAAAAATAAAAAGAACTGAGGGTATAGCTCAGAGATAGAATGCCTCTGGGTTCAATCCCCAGTGAAGAAAGAAAGAAAGAAAGAAAGAAAGAAAGAAAGAAAGAAAGAAGGGAGGGAGGGAGGGAGGGAGGGAGGGAGGGAGGGAGGAAGGAAGGAAGGAAGGAAGGAAGGAAGGAAGGAAGGAAGGAAGGAAGGAAGAAGAAAGAAAGAGAAGAAAGAGAAAACTGGTAAAATGTGTTTTACTCAATACTTTTTGAAGACAGAGGAGAGAAACTTCTCCTTCTAACTGGTGGTGTCACAATGCTTTATAGAACAGGTGTCCCTTTAGGTGAGCCTCAGATGTTGAAAGAGTAAGTTCGAGTAGTAGAATATAGTTCAAAACATGTGATTCCTGAGCCAAAAATATATAAATTCAAATCTCAGAACTTCCATTATAACTTGTTCAGTTCAAGTCACTTGAAATCTTTGAATCTTAGTTTCTTCGTCTATAAAAAGAGGACAAAATGTCTACTCAGGGTTTAAGGAAGCATAACAATGGTAGATGTACAGGCTCTAATACTGTGGCTGGAGCAGGGACTCTAAATACAGTAGCAATATGGTTGGCATAAATGGAGAAAAATGCCAAAAGTGTATTCAAGTTATTTTTGCATAAGCATTAGCTAATGCAATAGTAAGTTCTTTAAGAGAGCATGTAATGCTTCTGCTTAGCACATAGAAGGATTATCTAATTTACTTTGAATTCCCAGACAGTTTTCGTAAGTTTTGAAAAGGGCAATATTTTACAGTGGAAAGAGCAAATGCTTTGAAGTAAGAATAAACAATATGTGAACAAAGCATCCATCACTTTTTGTCTGTAAAAGTTGCTAACATAGTGCTAAGTATATAGTATATTCTCCCTAGATGGCATATTAGCAGTATAGAACAGTATGATTGGTTAGTAGTAGTTGCATTGAATTGAAACATTTATCAGAGTAGTGATGTGTGTGTGGGGGGGTCTGTACAGATTCACTATGGTAGAGATTTCTATTTCTCACCCAAATCTTGCTCCTTATTCTTCCACACCCCTAGAGGATCATTATACTTCTCCATATCCTTTCAGTTAGGCAGGGAAAAGTGCTAGGTTTGGGCAAAAACTATTCATAGACTCTATGAATCTCATATATAGACAAAGTGAAAAAGATATGATAGATGACCTTAAAATTCTCTCTTATTCTGCTGTAGTGACCAATGAGGCCAGTTTCCAGATGGAGCTTCTATAGCATAATGGAATCCATCAGCTATGTTCCTGAGTGAAACAAAACTCTAACCAACTTGGGAGGATCATGTGTGAGAAATCAATACATTTGTAAAGTGTTAAGCCAGTGAATTTTGGAGATGTTTGTCACTGTAGCATTACTAAATCTATGCTGACTAATATGCCTAATTTATTCTAAATGACAATTTTCATAAAAATAACAATTTTATCATTTCTTTTCTTAAGCCTTTATGGACAATAATTCCCAGATGACTAACAGAAATGTAAAGCAATTTACTTCAATCGCAATAAAATAAAATATTTCTTGCTCTATGAACCTTAGAAGCAAGAATGTAATCTTAAGAACTGATAAAGAGTTCAGGTATTATGAATAGATTATTACAAGTAAAATTGAGTTCAGATCATTTACGTTCTTATTTGAAAAGACAGTACTTCAGATTGAAAGGAATTAATTTATTTTTTATTTGAGGCTTTGTTATAAAAGCAGAGACCTAATAAACCTAAAGCCTAATAAACCAATCTAATAAGCCAAACCTAATAAACCAAAACCTAATAAGTTCTAGTGCAGGTTGGAAATGAAAGTACTTTTTTTTTTTCCTATAGGAAGCACTCAATTGCAGAATAGGGCGGTGTGAGGAGGTGGCCACTTATCCTGCTCCTCATCTACACTCATCTCTAGCTCATATTTTCCACTGCTCTTTTGATGGCTGCCCTTAAATGAGTCATTTACAAGATGCCAATTCTCGTAGAGCTTTAAAAGCTTAATGCTAATGCTTCCAATACTTGAAAGAGAGTATGGCTTAGTGGTGAAAAGTCTGATTATTAGGGCCAGACTACTTAATTCAAATTCTCTCTCTTTTGCTTATTTGCCATATGACATTAAGAAATTGATGTAAAAGAAACTGTTACTAAATTTTCCTATCAGTAAAATAGAAATACTGATAGTAAACATGATATATACTTGTGAGAATTAAATGAGTTAAATATTGATAGCATTTAGAAAAGAACAAGACATGTGCATATTAACTTTCAATAACTCCTAGCTATTTATATTAACCGGACCTCAGTTTTATTGTCTCCCAAACAAAATGATTCGACTAGATGACCCATTAAAGTCCTTTTCTGTAGGGTTTTTTTTTTGGTTTGTTTGTTTCAAGCATCAAATTTCTATATGTTCAGGACCATGACTGTATTATTTGTGCCTAGTGAATTCCAATAGAAAAATGCACTCAAGTATTTGTTAAATGCGTGCATGCATCAAAGACTTTACAATAGCAGCTACCATATATCAAGGATTTAAACATTGCACATACTGTTCTAAGGGTTATTGTCTTAAATTCTCACAATAAACCAATAAAGTAAATGCCACTATAAACTCTATTATAGATAAAGAAATGACTTAAAAACATGTCAGATAACTATTTCAAGTTCATACAATTCAGTGAGTGGATAGCAGTGGAAGACTGGAGCTTGATTTAAAATCTGTTTTACTTCTAAGCTCTTAAATAAATGTATTTTTCATATTTTTATGAAGACAGCTGATAATATAATCCTAAACTTGACGTAGGAAAGCGATTCCAACTCTTTAAATGGGCTTCCAGTACATGCAACTCTATAGCATAGCAGTCATGTGTATACGTTGTCTGTGCCAGTCGTTGAAGAATGAATTTTCGATAACTAGGTTTGTGTTTATCTTACCACAATGCCCACTACATAACAGGTACTCAGTATATGTTGATGGATGGATGAATGAACAGCAACTAGCTGTGGTGGTTGACGATGGAGGCTTCAATTTACTTTATTTTAAAAGTTGTTTTATATCAAATTGTCAATGTCATGATTTGACTTGACTCTATAGCAGGTTTCTTGTATGTTTTTTCTCTTAGTAATCACAAAAACACGTAAGGTAGAAACCATTAACTTAATTTTGCAGATGTAGATAGTCATATTGATAAACAGCTTGCCCCAAATTTCAGCTACAATGCTAAATTCATTGAATCCTAATTTCCACTTTCTTCCACTATATCAAGTTTACATGAGAAATAAAATAGAGAAAGAACACACAGGGCAATTTTGCATTTCTCCATTGCTCCAGCTGTCCTGGGAGTTGTACTCCTCTCAGGTGAATGAGAATAAAGCAGAGCGTTGTAACACTATTAGTAGACAATGATTAATATGAAGCTTAATTAATAGATTTTTATTTCTTCTATTCTGTTGTTGAATAAGTCGTAGACCAACCATTTTGGACAAAGATAGCCCTCTCTCAGCTGGGTGTGGTGGTGCATGCTTGTAATCCCAGTACTTGGAAGGCTGAGACCGGAGGATCAGGGTTCACGGCCAGCTTACTTAACTACTTGGTGAGGCCCTCCGAAACTTAGTGAGACCCTGTTTCAAAATAAAGAATAAAAAATAGGGCTGGGGTGTAGCGTGGAGGTAGAGTGCCCCTGGGTTCAATCCCCAGAACCCCCCCTAAAAAAATAGCCCTCTCTGAAGTGGATATTCAGTTCAGTGTCTCAGTTTACCAACGTCTTGGAGCATTGATATCTTATGGTAATAAAAGTGTTTCCTTATTTTTCATGGAGTTTGTGGCTTCAAAAATTTGTAATGCAAAATGCTGCAAGCTGAGTGAATAGTTTTTGGTACCTTGCCAAAGACATTCAGGGTTACCTAGCAGGCAAATGAGGTGGCATCCATGAGTCTGGGCTTTGTGGGACTTTCCATATGTATGTTCTAGCATTGAAGCTCAGTATCATGACAGCTGACAAAAATTCAATATTTCACTGTTATAGACAGGCTGTTATAAATTGAATGGATCGATGTTTGGATTAAAGGCTAGAGCTGCAAGCCAATCTGGGTGGTCAAAATGTTTGGTCCTATTGACATTTCTCCTGCAAGTCACTGAACCATCTGGTCAATATACCAGACTTCTGGATTACAAAATAGTGTTTATGGCTGGCCAATTGGTAAGGAATTCTCTCAACCACCTTGCAGTGAGCTTGTTGAAGTATTTTAAAGTAGCATGATTGGAAAGCTCCACTCCAGTGCTTCAAAATCATTCTTGGAGTGTGAAACAATTTAGCTTAGCATCTAACAGAAATGGCACGTTAATGTGGAACCACTTTCCTGGCACTTAATGCACCTTGCAGGAAAAGATGACAAGCCAATTTTGGGAAAAGATTCACAGGCCTATGGATGACTGATGAGATGTGTTTTATTTTTTAAAAATAATTTCAAAAATACACTGAGTAATTAAGGAAACATATAAGTTCTAAATTGCAGTGTAAAGCAAGTTCTCTGTTCTGTTACTTTCCTTGCAATTTATTAAAAGGAACGAGCATTTCTACTCCTTGAGATGGTATATCTTTAAACAAATCAGAAAGCTAGCACTCAGTTTATATAAAATTGACACGTGCCAGAGCTAAGTCCCATTGACTAGAAATCAGTGTAATATATGTTTCTGCCTCTGCATATAGTTTCTTTAATCTTGCCATCTTCTTTATATTGTATGTGTGTGTGTGTAAGCAGAAAACATTTTCAGAAAGATGGATACTAGTTCTTTAAATATAGTTTAAGAATATCTCTGGAACAGACAGGTCTTTTTCCCTTTCAGGAATAGAAAAAGGTTAACTTATATTTTGGAAATATGTATTTTCTTATATCAATTTCTCTCCAAAAAGATTCTGAGGCAGACTCGAAAGAAGAAAAATACATTTGGGGGCAGAATGGAAAGATGAGAAATAAATAAAAATAAAACAATGATAATAATAATAAATTCAGGGTGCAGAAATAGTAAATGGAGGTGCAAGAGGGGTTGAGAATATTGGCATTGTTTACTATGTAAGCTTCTGAATGAACATTAAAACTTTTAATTTTGCTGAAATATTGCTGTGAGTTGCCAACAATAAAGATAAATTAGAATATTCCCAATGAGTACAGGTTAAAATCAACCAGAACTCAGCTAAAGCAAAGAATGAAGAGAGTCACCATTATTTTATACAGAATGACATAATTTATTTATGAACACTATTAAAGGATGCTAAACCTGGAAACTGAAGTGCTTTTGAGAAGCAGGATATTCATATGTTCTTAAAGCATTTACCCATTTTAATAATTACAAAGAACAATTGATCTTGATATGGAATAATTTTCTAGGTATACTAACCAAGGTTATCAATTTTCACATCATTGATTGTAGGAATAACTTACTACATATGCTCTCTCAGTATATGCAAAAAGAAGTAAATGACACCTTTGCATAGTTTCTTATTACAAATGTCTAACGTGAATCTCATGACGAGGAACCAAATTCAGAATGGTATGAGGTCAGAATTTTTAATCCTAAGCACGTTTATGTTAAGAAGAGTATTTTCTATTATGTTTTCATCACACTCACAACTAATGCTTGTGATTCACTAGTTTTAAACCAACCTTCAGGTGTTCCTACAATTTTGACATTAGCTTTAATTTTAGGTAATTGTTTTCTTTTTTTGATTATACATACTATGTCTGCCCATTCAGTCAATGTAGCACATGGACCGCCATACATATAAATTATGTTGACTTAGTTTTTTTCTTAAGTTATCATTTTAACAAGTTCCAACATAACTTTTAGAATTGACATGGGAACCACTAGTGTACAGGTCACATTACTCAAGAAAGATTCATATCACCCAGGGCTTGATGAAGTGTGTTCTTGGGAAATATCCCAAGGACGTGTGCTTTATAGTAGAACATGGAAAGTCACGTGAGAGGGAGTGGTGCCTGTTCTGAATATTGTTAGAACTAAAGGTGTCTCCTAGTAGTTACACTCATGATTTGATCTTATAATCCCCAAATGGGCAATTATTTACAGTCAGAAAATTTCCAACATTTGTGTGGTTCTGTTACCACAAAAGGGCAGCTAAATAGTCATTGAATTAGTGGATCAAATGGAAATGAGGTCATGAACATGACTGGGGCATACTCTAGTTTTTTCCATCACTATCTGTTGAAAAGTTTCCATGACCTTAATCAGATTTTTTCATTCGATAGGGATCATTTACGAGAGACACCAAATAAAAACATACCCGTTAGATTTCCCCTGGGGAGACAATTTTGGAAGTTGTAATTTTCCACTCTAAGTATGAACATTTTTACCATGAGAAGCAGCCTTCACATGGGTAATGATAATAATGCAGTTTAATGTTTAAGGCACCCAGCCTGAAGGCCTCTTAAATGGGAAACAGATGTGCTATGTATCTTCATTTTTCTCTACAAACATTGACAATTTAGAGAAAACTAGGTTCTTACATGAGGCTGAAGGAAGACCCGTGTCTAATGACCTGAGTCACAATATCCAGTAGAGAAAATAATTCACGGAACTGATGTTTACTGAACACTCAGGATGCAGTAGACACCTTGGTAGTGGTTTATATACAAACCTGACAACACTATGAAGTTGGTGCTATTCTTATCTTTACTCCACAGATCGGAAATCTGGAACCTGGGGGAGTTAAAAGAATTGTTTGATGTGATAAATACTAAACAAATATCAAGCAATCTCATTTAGATACTGTGTTCTTAAGTAAAGGGAACTGCCAAACTATATCTGGGTTTATTATTGACTTCCATTCATTAGTCTATGTCTTTATAAGAACCGTACAGTATGTATTATATCTAGTCTTATATTTAGTGTAGTGATGGAGAAACTGAGACTTAAGAGGCATTAGTATTGAGTCCATGGTTCTTCTGTTAATTGGCTAATGACTACACATTTGGAGGCTCTTGCAAAACTGTGTTGTTTAATGTATACTATGTTGTCTTAGTCTTTTGTTTTTTTCTGTTTTTATCTGGCTTTTTGTTATGCTTCTAGTTTATATAAAACAACATGAAATTATATAAAATATTTGGATTTAAGTTTGTGTGCGTGTGTGTGCACGTGTATGTGATGTGTGTGTGTGTGGGGGGCTGTTACTGGGGATTGAACTCAGGGACATTCTACCTCTGAGATACACCAAAAGCCCTATTTTTTATGTTGAAACAGGTTCTCACTAAGTTACTGAGGACCTCCCTAATTTGCTGAGACTGGCCTTAAACATTGTAATCCTCTTGTCTCAGCCTCCCAAGTACAGAAATTACAGGAGTGTGCCACCATGCCTGGTAGATTTAAATTTCTTTCATAGATAATCTAAGGATTTTTAGAAAATATGACAAAGGTGAATGTAATTTATGTCAAACTTGGGATAAAAATAATCTCCACTTTAATGATAATTATAGCAGATTGAGCTGATCTTAATCTTTTTAATTATTTTGTGGTACTGGGGATTAAATCTAGGACATTATTCCTCTGAGCTATATCTCTAGCCCATTTTATTTTTTATCTTGAAACAGGATCTTGCTAAGTTATGGCAATCTGGTCTCAAACCTGAGATCCTACTGCCTCAGCCTTCCAAGTACTGGAATTATAGACATTTGCTGATCTGAAACTTTTAAATCAGAAAGCTCACCAAGTGTTGTGTGCATGTATGTCACTATCACTATGAACTACATTATGATGTGAGACTATAATGTACCAATAAAGGCATTAAAACAAAAAAGAATATTACATAAATAGCAAAGACCATGCCCTATGTTGTTCTTTATCTAAAATATTGCTGTAAGTATTTTAGGCATATTTACAAATACAATTATTTTAGCAAAGATTATATATCCTCCAATAACCATTCTTATGGTAGCAATTAATTATACCCAAATATCCATTCTTTCCTTCTTCTTTTTAGTAACACAACTCCTGACCTACCACACACACCATCGTTGACATAACAGACCACATCACCACCCAGATGGAAACTGCATTTCTAAACTCCTCTTGAAAATGATATGGTCACATGAGTAAGTTAGTTCCAATGGAATGTGAGGACAAGTGAGGACTTAGTTCTAAGGCCATGTTTTGAAAGGAAAATTGCCTGCTCTCCATTTTTTCTCTGCCTTCTTTTTTGAGTTTAAAGGAAAATGTTGTTTTAGGAAGCTAGATTTGACCAGGAAGAAAGGAGAAAAGGAACTTAGTAAGTTGTGGAGCAGCATGATAAAAAGGAATTAGGTTCCTGGACAACCTCATGGAACATTACTGCCTACCTGCTGTAGATTATTCACCTTCTTTTAGACTGAGAGAAATAAGCATATATCCTGCTTGAGTTACTATAATTGTGATATTTTAGCTATATGAGATTACTGTACATCATATTCCACTAGTCTTTTCTTTTTTTTTTCTTTTGCGGTACTGGGGGACTGGGGATTGAACCCAGGGGCGTTCTACCTCCACGCTACACCCCCGGCCATATTTTTATACTTTATTTTGAAACTAGGTCTCACGAAGTTGCGGAGGGCCTCACTAAGTAGAGAGAGAGAGAGAGAGCTGAGGCTGGCCGTGAACCCGGATCCTCTGGTCTCCGCCTCCCAAAGTACTGGGATTACAAGCGTGTGCCACCACGCCCTGCTCACTAGTGTTTTCTGAAAAAAAAAAAAAAACCAGGACCCATGGTCTGAATCAAGAAAGTTTTATGAATTATAAACTATTTTGTAGAGTAAACCCTGTATTTCCTAACAGATTCATGGTGGCATATGATATGGTGTTATGGGTTCAATTTGTTTTCCATAAAAACTCTTATGGAAGCCCTAATCTGATGTGATTGGTATTCTTATAAAAAGATGAGATTAGCCCACAAATAGAAACAGAAGATCAGAAAAAGGTGGCCATCTATAAGCTAAAGAGAGAGGCCTTAGACCATCTCAACCCTGCTTAAACCATAGTCTTGAACTTCAGAATTGTAAGAAAACAATGGAGTAGCTTAAACTGTCCCATTTTTGGTGCCATGCCATGGGAGTCCTATCAGACTAATATACATGAGAAAGGAGTCTCTGAAAGACTACAAAATACATGCAGTGAGGTATCACCATAAAATTATATTAGATAAGTCAACATATAAGTGATGATAGAGAAATGAATCATATGAAGAACTTTAAAGAGCATTTATTATTTACTGAGAACAATTTATTCTGTGAGTTGGGGATAAAGCTATGTCCAAGACAAATTGAATTCATGAATCTATTTCCTGGTACATGAATTCTCATTTAAAAGAAAGAAAAAAACTTATTTCTTCTACAGATAATTTTGGGAAAGAGTATCCCACTCATACTGGGCATTTAGGGAGACTATATCAGAGTAAAAGTGTTTGTGCTGAGGCCTGATGACACATGTCAGCCAGTAAAATTGGAGGGCGGGGTGGTGAGCTGAGAGTTTGCAGCAAAAGAAACAACAAAAGTAGAAGTACTGAAATGAGATGAATCTTGGTTTGTCCAAGGAACAGAAGGAACACCACTACTTCTGAATTTTCATGAATAAAGCATTATATGTAATGTGACATTAGAATGGTTGCCAAGTATAATAAGTCTAGAGTATGGTAAGGAGTTAGAATTTTATTTTAACAGATAAAAAAGTGGTAGGTGACATAATCCATTTTCCATTATAAAAGATTATTTGAGTAGCTTTGTGGGTAACTGATAGAAGTATCCAGAAATGGAGGCAGGGATAGTGGAGGGGTTATTGTGTAGATGTTACATAACTCCTGCCCTGTCATCTTTCAAATCTCAGCTGCATGTCACCACCTCTTGGTATTTTCCCACATTCAGGGACAATATTTAATTGCTGACTCCTCTTGGTGTTTATTCAGCAAGTGTTCATGCTTTTAATGTCGCATATATGGCACTGACATTATATTTTTCTGCTCTAGATCTGCCTCCTCCAGGGAACAGAGACAATCCGTGGATTTGTGACTGTATTTAATGTTTTCTCGTAATTGCTGTACCTATCATAGGCTCTGACATCTGGTAGCTTTCAAGCACACATTCATTAGGTGAGTAAATATGAGGACTATTTGTATCTGTTATATAGATTATACACTATATGTGTTCAAAGACATGGTCACAGTAAAAGTTCAAGAGGAGAGGATCAGATGGATTCTGACTTGACCTTAAGTGAAGATGTCCTAGTGCAATTCTGAAGACAATCAGAAAAGTAATGCCTTTTCCAATTGCCTTTTGCAAAGCAAAATATTGTGCCAAGACACTTTCTGAAACAGAGGCTTTATCCCAACTTTACTTTTTATAATAAACACCAGTCTACTGTTATCTGCAGTGTTCTCCACATGTCCTTCCAGCCTTCCCTAGCTGCAAGGGTCATGAGCATATGACTAAATATTGTCTGCAATGATCCCAGAACCTCTGGCATCTCATTAAACAAAACTTGGTGGAGTACTTGGGGGAATAACTTGTCAAAGTCAACCAATTATGCTGAAGGACAGATTCAGTTGTGTCTAATGTAAGAAACCAGTCCTTTGGGAATCTGCAGAGAAGAGGTTAAAGTCTCCTCCTAGACCGAATTGTCTAACTCTGAAGCACAAGTTCTTATGATTACACAGAATTCATCTTGCTAACCAGTATGAGTGCTTAGGATAGTTTCTCAGATAGTAAACTTCTGCATATTTTTCTTGGGCAAATTAAAAACAATATTGGATGATATCTCAGAAGTGTATGCTCAAGGTAACACTCTCTGATAACTCTGCTTTGAAGGAAAGTACAGGCCTGGGGAAAGACTTCACAGAGGCAGGAAGAGCCAATATTTTGACTCAACTTCCATGTGACTATATGCCAAGTGGAAGGGTGTGGAATGGGAATCTAAGAAAGAGACTAGGAGAATGGAACTTCCCCAGCACAGGGAATAGTTTATACAAATACATGGAATTCTGAAAGAGGATGGGAGGTGCTAAAAAGAAAAGTTTTCAGAAGATGCAGAGAAAGGATATAAAAGCAACCTACATTATAAAAAGGGGGCACCATAAACGGGATAAAGGAGAATGACTTGTGTTGCAAAGAACTCTCACTAGTGTAAAATAGGACTTAATGTCAAGGGCTTCCAGAAATAGTTGCCACTACTCTTTGAATTAGGAATTCGGAGACCTGGCATATCCATAGGGGGAGTGGGCTTGTGTCTACCGCACACACTTGTAATCCCAGTACTTGGGAACCTGAGACCAGGGGATCCAGATTCACGGCCAGCCTCAACTACTTAGTGAGGCCCTCCTCAACTTAGTAAGATCCTGCTTCAAAATAAAGAATAAAAAATCAGGCTGGGGTTGTAGCTCAGTGGTAGAATGTCCCTGGATTCAATCCCCAGTACTGCCAATAAAAATAAATAAATTAATTAATTTAATTTAATTAAAAAATGGGGAGTGGGCCAAAGACTACTACACAGTTTCCTGTACTCTTAGTCTTTGCAGAATTTCTCTCTCTGATGAGTAAATTTAGACTTAACAAGTTTGTAGCTCAGACAATGTATCTGTGTTACATTAGTGCCGTCTATGGCATACTCCTGTACTTTTATCCTCTAGTGCTGCCACAGACAGGTAATAGATCCCTCCTCTTTACTACATGAGATATGTTAAATAAAAACCACAAATTAGAAGCAATATGGTGTGGTAGAAAGAATAAATCTATTGACCTGAGAAGATCTGAGGCCAACATATTATTTGCTCAATTTCTACCTAAGTGAGTCTTTAGAGTCTCCCAGTCTCTGTTTCCCTGTACATATAATAGGGATAATAAAATGTGTGTAACTACTGGGAAACTCCATGAGTTACTCTTAATATGTAATAATAGTAACAATAAATATTTACTGAAAATTTGTCACATATCCACCCTGTTTCTTTTATGTCTAATATTTTATTTACTCCTCTTAATTACCCTGAGATATAAGAATTTATCATTTCTAATTTATAAACAATGAAATTCTGTGTCAAAGAGATAAACTTAATTGTTTGCACAAATATAAATACTAGCATTATTTGTACTTATTACTAAATCTTTGCACATTAATCTTGTTTGTTAAACATAAGAAATAAAACACTTTGAAATAAATCTTAAAGTTTCAGGAATTTTTACTTGGTATGTGTGTATGTGTGTGCGTGTGTGTGTGTGTGTGTTTGTGTGTGTTACTGGGGATTGAACCCAGGAACATTCTATCACACAGCTATATCCCATCCCTTTTTATCTATTTTTTTAATTTGAAAACATGGTCTCATTAAATTATCACATGCTGGCCTTGAACCTGCAATCCAGTCTCCTAAGTACTGGGATTACAGTCATGCACCACTGTACCCAGACTTGTTTACATTTTGACTCCAAAAATCTATATTGATAAATCATCTGCATTCTTACAGAAATCCATGCAATAATGTAGACAGTAATCAATATTTATTGAGAGCTTACTATCTGTATCAGACAGTGTGATAAATCTTTTACACAGGTTATAACATTGATTACTCATAATAATACTGAAATGAAAAATATTTTACACATGATATCTAACTACTATATGAATAGTATCTCTATTTTCAAGATGAGAAAACTGAGGCTCTGCAGTGTGAAGAGTTTCCCAATGTCTGGCAGAAAATGGGGAAGACAGAATTCCCTCCAGTCTACACTCAACCTAGTCACTATACTGTACTGATGTAAGGTCTCCAGTTGTGCATCACTACATATTGTGCACATAGCAACACAGCATTTACACAAATTCCATACTTTTGCCCGCCTTTTGTTATTCTGTACATCACCATCCACTTCATAACAATTACCAATCTCTGTTAGATTTTTTATTGCATTCTTCTCAGTGCTATGTGTGGGATAGGGGTAGAAGGCAGATTAGACATATGACTACCTGGAAAGAAGCAGAAGTTGTTCCTTTGTGACCCATTCCTGAGCCAGTTTCTAATTCACTTGACAGTAGGAACAAATGTTGGTATCCAATGAATATGTTCCTACCCTGTCTAAATGGTCTCTGCTTTCATTGTTCCCTTTCTTTACCTAACCAGAAAGAAAAAATAACCTTGCCAAAACTGTTCTATGTTCCATTGAATATATTTCTATTTATCATATTTATGAATGTTTAATTTACTTGCATATTTCAATGATATATCTGTAAACACATAGAGTTTTAGGGAATCAAGAGGCTTTCCCCCAATGTCTCTCCCTCTAGTATCTGAAATTCTACCATTCCTTTCAAATAAAAAGGGGATTTTCCTTTAGGCCATTTCATTACTATGGTTATTCATTCAATTACTATTAATTGTGCACCTACATGTGTCAGACAAGAGCAGTAGACATGTTGGCAGGAAAAAAGTAATAAATAACAAGAACAAATTTTATTAGAGGACCATAAAACAGCAATAGATTGAGAAAATTGAAAGAGTATGAGATGATCTCAGTGAAAAGTGACATTTGACTTAAGATCAGAATGGAAAGGAGACATTGCCTGTAAAGATGTGGAAAAGAGGATTCCCAGTAGAGGTAGTAGAGCATGCGAATTCTCTGAGGAGAAAGAAAGCTCAATGCGCTCCAAGAGCTGAAGAACATCAGTGTTATGGTTGGAAACCGGAGTGTTCCCTGAAGGCTCATGTGTTGGAGGCTTGGTTCTGATGCAGCAATGTTCAGAGGTGGGGCTTTGGGAAGTGATTGTATCATGAGGGATCTAACCTCATTGGTGGATTAACCCATTGATGGATTAATAATTGTGTGTGTGTGTGTGTGTGTGTGTGTGTGTGTGTGTGTGTGTGGTGCTGGAGATTGAACTCAGGGGTGTTCTACCTCTGAGCTATATCCCCAGACCTCTGCTTTCTGGCTCCTATGAGCTGGGCAACTTTCCTCCACCACATCATGATGTTCTACCTCACCCCAGGCCCAAAGCAATGGGGCCAGCTGACCATGAATTGAAACCTCTGAAACTGTGAGCCAAAATATATTCTTCCTCCTCTCTGTTGTTTTTCTCAGGTATTTTGTCCCAGTGACAGAAAGCTGACTAATATAATCAGTGAAGCTGCAACCCATGGGGATGAGGACAACTTGGTACAAGATGAAGTCTCAGAGGGAAGTTGGAATTGGATTCAGTAGGATTTTATGGGTCATGACAAGCTCTATGGACCTAATTCTATGTTCTTGCCCATAAGTGAACTTTAACAGACTTTTCTTAACATCATATAAGAATAGGGTTATGAAATTGTCTCATCAGTAGGAACAGTGAACCAATTAAGGCATCGGGATTATATAGGGACCCCTGATATAAAAAGGAAACTGAAGCTGAGTCAGGGTACTAGGAACAGAGAAGACATTTGAGTTAAAACAGGGTAACACAACTTTTTTTCTAGGCTCAGACTTCATGGTCCCAACTTCGAATTACTTTGCACAAGCATTGGTGATTTGTACCAATGCTCGTACCCACTTTCTTTCCTTTTGAAAATGGTACAAATAAATCAGTCTTGGGATCCATCCCTGTCCTATCCTCATTTCAAGGGCTTTGGCTGGTGTTGACTCCACTCCACGTCTGTGGGTGTTTGGAGAGGATTTTTGCTTGGCTACTTATGACTCACTGCCCTGGCCACAGTGCTTGGTCCAGATATGGGCATATACTCCAATGGTCAAATGAAGGCTATGTCGATTTCTATTCAAATTTTGGGGAAATAATTTTTTTCTGAATTCCAGCAGCAAATACTGTAAGTCTCAAGTTTGTAACCATCTTGCTATTACATGGAACCTGAAGATGAAGGAAGGCAATAAAGTTGAGCACTAGAGTAGGTCTTAGTAACAAAGTTTGAGTCCTAGACCAGCAGCCAGTAACTTATGGAATCCAGGTCCCAGCAGGAAGCAGAATTTACTCCATACAACTCAAAGGAACATATTTAATGGAACAATTATTTACAGAGAAGTATAAAAAAATAAGTGAATAAATAAGGGAGGATGAGACACTCAAAATCGAGGAAAAAGAATAAAGTTGTTATCATCTCTGGAAATTAAACATTGCCCCAGCTCAGTAAAAGCTGCAATAGATATTTTTCTCAGTCATCCCTCCAATTTCTGTCTGGTAACTCCCTTTGTCATCACCCAACTGTAAGAAAGTCAGTGAGGCAAGTAACAGAAATCAGCCCCCAGTGTCATAGAGAAGACTCAAGAAAGATTAAAAATGCAAGAGAATGAAACAAAAAGAATAATGTGCACAGACTTAAATTGAATCCCATGTAACTTTTAACATATATTAGTAAAAAAATCTTGCATCTTTAATCTCCTTTATGAAGCAGTTGGAAATTGGTATTCTGTCTCTTGCAATTAAAAAGGTTTTAACTTATAAATTCTTAGATCTTAAAAAATTAGAGTAGCCTCTCCCACACAGAGTACTCTTATTACAGTGTCTCTTGCTCTGCAGAGGGTCAGAGTGATCTTGAAACACCCAGTTATGTAATTAGTAAGTGAAATGTATGTACACATTGTTCCAGTACTTTCTGCAGAGACCAGCTGGGAAAGAGGCCCAGAGTCAGTGATTGTTCCAAATCCATTAAGCAGAAATATTAATAGAATGAGTGGAGTGATTGGAATATTTTCATGTCTAGTTTAATGTGGATGGGTAAATATTCACTGGATGGCAGTTTCTTTTCACATAGAGCTCAGTGGGCATACTCTTTCAAATTAAATGCATTCATTGGGGCATTTAAAGTTGGAAAAAGAGAGACAGGCATGTTTCTGCAAGGCACCAATGAATGTCTGCCTATGCCTTAGCTCCCTGGAACTCAGGGACCTTCTCCTCTGATTACTCCAAGAGGAGTTCTATACTACAAGGTGGAAGTAGCAAAAAGGTAGCATATCAATACTAAACTTTGTTATCTGGAAGGGAAGTCACAAAGTCCTGCCCTTTCATTTTGCAGATGAGGACATCATAAGCCAGAGAGATGAAGTGGCTTACTGAATGTCACAGAGCTAGTGGCAGAGCTAGAATTAGAACTTGAATTTCCAAAATCTTAGTCTTGGGAATTGCATTGTAGTCTTGAGAATTGCATTATTTTTGCAGTCTGAGTTAGAGATTATGTTCTATCTCAGAGTGCAAAAATAAGAGAAGAATTTGAATTCTAGCTCCATGGCTTTGGCACCGAAATTATAAGTGAGGTGCTCATCATGTCTACACTGAAATATGTCTAGCTAGGGCATGCTGCTTTCTGGTTTTCAATAATTGGTGTTTCTCTGGAATTAAAAGTGTGATTCTATTGCTAAATATACATTTTTCTTTTCACATATTATGTATAATCTTTCCTAATCATGTCAATCCTTTTATAATCATGGAATATTTATAAGAAGCCCTTCCCCTATTTTTTGTTGTTGTTGTTGATGGTGGTGCTGGGAATTGAACCTAGGGCACTATGCATGCTAAGCATCTCTTCTACCACTGAGCTACATCCTCAGCCCCTCACAAGGAAACTTGATACATCAAAGTGTTAGAATTCAGAAGTCCCTCTGTTATTCAGATTGCTATCATGGTAAATCTAGCACTTTGCAGCCTGAAAATGTCAGCATGTAACGTGTTAATAAAGCATCACGGTGACCACTTTTGCTTATCATTGACTTTTGTGGTTAAGGTAATAGGACTCTGAGCTTTATGACAAACACTTAAAACTTTTTTCTTATGGAGTTAATAAGTAGACATTGATTTTTGCCTTTGATAATTAACTACAAACTATCTTGGGTAATCCAATCGAAAGGCTGGCAATAGCTGGAAACTCCCACTTTTAAGAACAACTTGCAGAATGGCTTGATTTAGTCTCTCTCTCTCTCTCTATCTATCTATCTATCTATCTATCTCTCACTGCAATAGGGTTTGACTGCACTTGCCATTTTTAGTGGTTTGGTCTCTCCTGGTGTGACAGCAACATTGGGTCAGCAATGATTTACTGGATAATGAGGCTTTGGGGACTGTTTTTTCTACTAATCCCTTACTCTACTTGAGCAGCAGACACTGTGGCTTATAAATGTTATGATTCTGTAACTCTCAGAAAGACTTGCTGATCCTAGGAAATGTCATTGTCACTGTTATTTCCTTGAACTTGAGTTATTTTAGTTTTGTACCTCCAGCCCTAAATGAAGTTCCCAAACCATAAATAAATGTAGTAATTGGCCCAAACCACAGTCACACTGGCAAGTCTTTGATATATTACTAAGCAGTCATATGCTTCTCTTTGAGTCAAAGCCCTTCAGAGTTGGATGAGGCTTTTGAGGTCGCTTGCTCCTGCCCTGTATCTACCCTCTAGTTATACTGCAACTATGGTATCAAAGGTTACCGAGTCCTTTGATATTTAAAGAAAATTGGTTTGAACTGCCTTACCCCTTACCTTGTGAAATTACAGCCATCTCCAAAAGATTTTTGCAAATTTCACCCATATTTATGTCCTCTCCTCGCTTCTCAGTGAGCCTCCTGCCTTAATTCCAAATTTGCTTTCCTCTTCTCTCAGGCAAGCACCAATAAGGAGACGTGAACATACAATGGACTATTCTGCTCCTTTCCCTTAATTGTCTACAATACTACTTGAATGGGATATTTGTTGAGTATATGAAACTTGACCCCATGTGAGTTACCTAACACAATAATTTGAAATTGAAAGTTAAAGTTGCCCTAACTTTAAAATTCCATCTGGCATTCCTTTTAAGTTTAAAGATATTGTCCAAGGACAGATATGTTAAGATTTTATTGTTAAAAAATTACACAAATGTTAATATGTTGGAACCAAAAATCTTTTCATTCTTGTGTTCAGAGCTCCAGTTGTGGACCGCTGAGAAGTTATTTTCCATATTATTGTGTTAGCAAAGGTAGTAAATGTATGTTCTGAGAAACCTGCATTGAATGCATTGGATGTATTAAATATTTATATTTTCTTAGGAATTTTGGATTCTGGAAAAATGTATTAACAATTTCTCTGAATTTTAGCAAAATATTTGGTGCTTATGTTATATTATTTTTTCAAAGAGTTGCCAGTCTAGTTTTCTGCATATTTTACCTCCCAATTTATGCTCTAGTCCACATGAAGTTAATTTTTTTGCCTGCTCTGAAGGTTCAGAGTTTTTTTTTTTTCATATGATATCCAACTGAGCAAGAAATGCTTTTTAGAGCCAGGCATGGTGGTGAACACATGCACTCCCAGTACTTGGGAGGCTGAGACAAGAGGATCTCAGGTTCAAGGCCAGCCTCAGCAAATTAGTGAGACCCTCAGTAACTTAGTGAGACCCTGCTTCAATATAAAAAAGGCCTGAGGGTGTAGCTTGGAGGTAGAATGTCCCCAGGTTCAATATCCAGCAACAAAATAAATGAATTATTTAATTAATTAAAAAGAAGTGCTTTTTAGAGGACTCTCCCCTTTTTGCTGAATTTCAGTGGCACTTTGTTTGAAAATCAGATGTTTGTATATGTTTGCATGTGTTGCTCCACTTCATTCCTTGACCATTTTTGCATGAATTGCATTAAACAGCGATCACAGAACAAACTACAGATGGCTCTCCATACCTACCATTTCTGCATCCATGGATTTAACCAACTGTGGATAGAAAGTATTAAAAATAACCTTGTCTGTACCGGACATGTACAAATGTTTTATTTTGACATCACTCCCTAAATAATACAGTGTTGCCCCTATTCACACATCATTTATATTGTATTATATATTCTAAGTAATCTACAGATGACTTCATGCATATGGGAATGTGTGCATAAGTTATATGCAAGTACTACACCATCTTATATAAGGAAATTGAGTATTGTAGATTTTGGTACTGGCCAACATGTTCCTGGAACCAATCTCCCATAGATACTAAAGGATGATTGTATATGGTTTCAATCTTAGAAAATATTATCCAGGTGTGGGAGCATATGCCTATAATCTCAGTACTTGGGAGGATGAGACAGGAGGACTGCAGGCTTGAGGCCAGACTCAGCAACTTAGCAAGACCCTGTTTCAAAATTTAAAAAAAAGGTGGGGTATAGCTTGGAGGTAGGATGTCCCTGGGTTCAATGCCCAGGAAAGGAAGGAAGGAAGGAAGGAAGGAAGGAAGGAAGGAAATATTAGACAATTACTAATATTTGTTTTATGACTCAACATAAATCTGGCTAAATATTTCATATTCACTTGAGAAAAATATTATTGTGAAGTTTTATAAATTTTCTTTGCTGACTTTTAGTCAACTTTTTCAATAATCAGTTTTTCAAAAACTGAGTCTCCAAATACAATTGTGATTATTTTTCACTTTTATCTCTGTTATCTTGTCATCATATAATTTTAAACTATATTAGAAAGCAAATACATTTAATATTATATTTTTCTGTTGAATTATCCCTTTAGGTATTAAAGAACGTTTACATTTATTTCAATTAATATTTCTCACATTAAAATAGTATTTGTCTCTTATTAATAAAATTCTTTAATGTCTATATTGTATATATGCTCATTATTTTCAAGGTGCTTTTAACCTTATTTTAAATTTTGTATTTCATATTTTAACTGTTTAAAAGTGTCTTTACAAGTCTTAAAAAATATTTCTTGGTACATATTGATTATACAGAATAATGAACTTCACTTTAGCATATTTATATCTCTATGTAAAATAGTTTAGTCAATATTATTCCCCAATATCTCCCCCATGCTGCTCTCCTCCACCCCCCAGTCCCCTTCTCTACACCAATGCTCTCCCTTTTTTTAATTACATCCTTTTTCTTTTCTTCCTTCTAGCACATATGAGAGAAAACATACAGTATTCATTTGGTTCAGGCTTATTTTATTTAACATGTTCTCCAGCTCCACCCATTTTATTCCAAATGACATAATTTCTTTCTTCCTTATGGATGAATGAAACTCCACTGTTTATCTATATTACATTTTGTTTATCCATTCATCAGTTGATGGGCATCTAAACTCATTCAATAACTTGGCTATTGTGAATTGTGCTGCGATAAACATGGGTATGTAAGTATCCCTAAAATATGTTGACTTGAATTTTTTTCGAAAAAGACTGAGGAGGACGGGTGTGGTGGCTCACGCTTGTAATCTCAGTACTTGGGAGGCTGAGACAGGAGGATTGCAGGGTCAAGGCCAGCCTCAGCTACTTAGTGAGGCCCTCTGCAACTTAGTGAGACCCTGTTTCAAAATAAAGAATAAAAAAATAGGGTTGGGGGTGTAGCTCGGAGGTAGAAGGCCCCTGGGTTCAATCCCCGGTACCGCAAAAAAATAAATAAATAAATAAAAAGACTGAGAAGTGGTATAGCTGGATCATATGATAGCAATTTACTGACAGATACACATCTATACACACATAATAAAATTTATTGAGTTTATACACATGCTTATATCCATGAAGCCAAAACCACAATCAAGAAAATGAACATAAAAATGACACCCCAAATATCTCCTTGTGCTGTTTTAAATGTATTCTTCCCACTGCATCCCAAACAATATTATTAACTTAGGTTCTGTCATTATAGATCAGTTTGTGGAATTTTATTTATAAAATTATTATCTAGAATCATATATAGAAATATAATCATAAAGACTATACTATATGTTCAGTTTTTCCATAAATAATGTCTTTATATATTCTGGAAGCTTTTAAGAGCACCTTGCTATCACTTATTTTTGAGCAATTTGGTTATGATGTTTTATTCGTCAGCTTTTTCTTCACTTTGACCAAAGTCCCTGACAAGACCAACTTAGAGAAGGAAAAGTTTATTTGGTTCCTGGTTTCAGAGGTTCATTCTATGGCTGCCTACAGGGCAAAAACATCATGGCAGTAGTGTGTGGCAGAGGAAAGCTCCTCAATTCAAGGTGACTGGGAAGCAGAGAGAGAGGGAAGGGACCAGGAGCAGATACAGTCCCCAGGGAATGCCCCCAGTGACCTAACTCCTCCAGTCACATGTCACCTGCCTACAGTTACCACCCAGTTAAATCCATTCAAATGTTTAATCCATCAAATAGATCAATTCGTTGATGAGGTTAGCACCCTCATGATTCAATCATTTCACCTCTGAATATCGTTACATTGCCAATGCATGAGCTTTCCTGGGGCATGTTTTATATCCAAACCATACAACAATGTACATTTGGATAATTTCTTCTTTTTCATATTCTTTTCATTTTTTTTTCCTGATTTGGTAGTCTTTGAATTTTCTGGATCAATTTATAAGTTGTACTTATAAATTTTATCAATTTCTTAACATTATGACAATATTTATTTCAATGCTTTCTCCAGTGCATCTCTCTGGTCTTTTCCAGAGGCTACAATTACATATTGATTAGGCTATTCAAAATTTTCCCTACAGCTAACAGATATGCTGTATGTTACTCTTCCATATTAGTTCTCTCCATCTCAAATAACAGAACTCACCTTGGGAGTTTTTAAGGAGAAAGAGACTTAACACAGGGAAATATGTGCTAATGACAAGTGTGTGGAGTGAGCTCACTTGGGCTTTCAGGAATGACTACTACAATCAGAGGACCACGCTGGTACCAGGAATACACCACTTCCATTGTTACTTAGGGAACTGGAAACCATCACTGCAACCACTGGTGCCAGGATTACCCCACGCTTGCTGAACCATGTCAAAGTGTGGATTCCCTCATATATTGTTGATTGCTGATCATCTTCCATGATGTTAGAGATCTCATGCTGAGAACTCTTCTGTAGAAACAGAGGGACAAAGACATAGAGAAAATACAAACAAAACACAAATATAAAAAGGAAATGCAATGTCTCCTCAATATCATTTGCCAAAAATCTGCAAAAAGAAAAAGATGTAGACTAACCCTCACTTACAGTTATATATTAGGTTTATGGACTCCTGATTGGCTAGACCCAAGCACCTCTGGAACACTTGCTGTTAGGGAATCTGGGAATATATATTTTTAAACATCTTTTCAATTTGGGGCACAAGAAGGCACAGTAGAAGTAACGTGCAATAAATATCATGAGTTTTTCATATTTACCATATTCTCATTCATAACAAGTAATTTTGATAAGTACAGAATTGTAGGTAGACAGTTAATATTTTTCAGTTCTTTGAAGATATATTCTATTGCCTTATTTATTTATTTATTTATTTATTTATTATTGTGCTACAGAGGATTGAACCCAGAGGCATTGTACCTCCAAGCTATACCCAATGCCCTTTTGTATTTTTGTTTTGAAACAGGGTTTCACTAAGTTGCTGTGGCTGGTTTTGAACCTGGGATCCTCCTGTCTCAGCCTCCCAAGTACTGGGATTACAGACATACACCACCATGCCTGGCTCCCTTTTATGGTTTTTAAAATTGGTATATGAAGTCCATCTTTTCTCTGGTATATAATTCTTATACATGATTTATCTTTACTTTCTCACTACTTTTATAAGATATTATAGTTTTACTTTCATGTGTCTAGGGGTTGCCTCGTTTGGGATTATTTTTCACATCTCTTTAGATGTCAATTATTATTTTTAATTAATTCTGGATAATTCTTAGGTCATATCTCTTAAAACATTGTCACTCCATATTTTTTCCTCCTAAACTCCAATTGAATATATTACAAAACCTTCATATTCTCTCCTCTATGCCTCTAAACTAGTGTTTCAGATTTCTACTCTGTCTTTCAGTAATAAAATTCTGTGAGACAAATTTACATACTTCCTTGAGTTGGATAATATTATTCTTAGTTGTGTCTAATCATTTTTACGTAGCCATTTAATTTTTTATACTTTTATTGGTGAATTATAATTATATATCATACTGAGGTATAGAGTGATAGGAATACTCAGGCACACAACACTTGGAGCATTTCCTTCCAGGTCCCAGCCCTCTCCCTCCCCTTCCCTATGCCTGTCTTTGAGATTGGCATTGGTAAATTAATATTCATATATAGCATTATTTCAACAGATACCTTCTTTATATTTCTATACTCTCTCCTTTCTCCCCTAAACCCCTCCCCCTCCATCACTCCATTGGAGTCTCTGCTCCTCTATCTGAGGCTACCCTTGTTTCCCTATTTCTATCAAGCTTCCACATATGAGAGAAAACATACAACTATTCACTTTTTTTGAGAATGGCTAATCTCGCTTACCATACTATTCTCAAATTCCATCCATTTTTCTGCCAATTACATGTTTGTTCTTCTTTATGGCTGAGTAAAATTCCATTGTGTGTATGTACCACAGATTTGTGATCCACTCATCTTCTAATGGACATCTAGGCTGATTCCATAATTTGGTGGTTGTTAATTGTGCTGCAATAAACATAAATATGTATCTATTGCTATCATATTCTGACGTTAGTTCCTTTGGAAAGATGCCTAGGAGAGGTATAAGTGGGTTATAGGGTAGTTCTATTCCCAATATTCCGAGAAACCTCAACAATGATCTCTATACTGACTGTACTAGTTTGCAGCCCCACCAACAGTGTATATGAGTTCCTACTTCCCCACACCCTTGCCAGCATTTATTATTGTTTGTGTTCTTTTTTTTTTTTGCAGTACCAGGGATTGAACACAGGGGTGTTCTACCTTCGCGCTACGCCCCCGGCCCTATTTTTTTTATACTTTATTTTGAAACCGGGTCTCATGAAGTTGCGGAAGGCCTCACTAAGGAGAGAGAGAGAGAGAGAGAGAGAGAGAGAGAGAGAGACATAGAGAGAGAGAGACAGAGAGAGAGAGAGAGAGAGAGAGATGAGGCTGGCTGCAAACCCAGATCCTCCGGTCTCCGCCTCCCAAAGTACTGGGATTACAAGCGTGTGTCACCACGCCCGGCTTGTTTGTGTTCTTGATGACTACCATTCTAACTGGAATCTCAGTGTAGTTTTGATTTTCATTTCCCTTATTTCTAATGATGTTGAACATTTTTTCATACATTTATTAGCCATTTGTATTTCTTCTTTTGAGAAGTGTCTATTTAGTTCAATTGCCCATTTTTTGATTGTGCTATTGTTTTTTCCTATTAAGTTTTTTATGCTCTTCGTATACTCTAGATAATTTTCCTCTGTAAGAGGAGTAGCTGGAAAAGAACGTCTTCCATTCTTTAGGCTCTCTCTTTATATACTTGATGGTTTCCTTTGTTGCAAAATTATTTTTAAATTTAATGCCATCCCACTTATTAATTGTGATTTTAATTTCCTGAGCTTTTGGGGTCTTATTGAGGAAGTGTCTACCAGTACCTATATGTTGGAGTGTTGGTTCGATGTCCTCTTCTAGTAGATGCAAAGTTTCTAGGTCTTTGATCCATCTTGAGTTGATACTTGTGCAAGGTGAGAGGTAGTTTAATTCCATTCTTCTACAAATGGATAGCCAGTTTGCCCGAGACCGTTTGTTGAAAGGCTGTCTTTTCTCCAGCTTATGATTTTGGCACTTTTATCAAATAATCTCTTTTTTGTTTATAAAGGTTAATTTGATTAAATAAGTTGTACTTGGTCATTTTTAGTAGATGTTATTTTTTTCTTCATGATTTCTGCCATTAGATTTCATTATGTACAGTAAATATTCTTTTACTTTCATTTCATGTACTCTATAATTACATTATCTGAAATATGTTGTGGTGAGGTAGCATCCTAATCAACACCAATAAGACCACCAAAGGCGTTAATTGAGAGCCTTTATTGCTGATTGATCAGGACTACACATAGCGTGAATGCCAGGTGTAGTGCCCAACTGTCTCACAGCCCTCCTTATATACAGGAGAGTCACAAGCCAGGGGTACATAGTTTGGTTTCCCATAGCAGGTTCCCATGGCAGGGGTCCCAAAGGTTACTTCCCGCAGTAGAGCAAGCAAGCATAATGAGCGTACAAAAGCAAGAACATAAGCTGTTAGCAATGACAATGCAACAATAACAGTAATACATTGTTGTTCCCCATTACCCTGCCAACATTCTGGTTTGATTTTTCCATGGCCAACTTCCCTGTTTTAGGGCCAGGTTGGGGTCAGTGGAGTCACTTTAGCTAACAACTTTTTATCTATCAAGCTCTAACTACGCATCATCACAATGTGCATCTATGATTCTGGCTTTTTCAGTTTATTTCTTGTCGGGAGCCATTTCCTTGGCTTAGAGTTTAGAGTTGCAAATACAGCCCTGAGAGTTACAAGTTCTACCAAACCGGTGGATTGAGACCTGCTGATAAGTGTGCTGTGTGTTTCCACAACAAGTGAATGTCCACAGGGGAGAGAATTAACCCAGGGAAGGGGGAGGAGGTGGTCTGGGAACATTCTGTTTGCTTAGATAAATGTTAACATTGTATGGTAAAAGGACTTTGTATCTATTTCTGATGCTCAAGGAGTGTATATAAGGTCTAAGCTAAATAAGGTCACGGCTGCGGTATTCACTGACAGTCCTCCCGAAATCTTTCTCTTCTCTCTTATTTTTTCTTAATCCTCACTCCCCATTTCAGGGACCGTTTGACTTTGCTGGTGGGCTCTGGCAATTTGTAACTACTTTTGTATAATTTCTATTAATATTTATTAAAGGCATTCCCTATTTAAAGTCTTTTGTGGGGACTGGTTAAGTCTAAGAAGAGGACATGTCTCTCTAGAGAAGACTCATTTTGCCAGTTGTCTGTAGATACCACCAAAATATGAACAGTTCACTCTACCTTTTTCTTGTCTTCTTTTTAATTTACAGAGGTAGCCTTAGTTTAGTCCTGAATCCTAGGCTCTCTTGCAGATACTGAACCTCAAGAAAGAATTCATTTGTTTATTTTTGTCTCTCTAAAGAGTCTGTATTGGACAGGGTTCACTAGATTAACAGAATTCACAGAATGAGTATATTTGAAAAATGGGATTTATCAGATGGGCTTAGAGTTTGAAGCAATATAGTCCCAGGTTCTGACTGCACATGGAGAGTCAGAGGAACCAGTAGCTGGTCAAGCGGTCTAAGAGCTGGAGTCTTAGGATCGGAGCAACCACTAATTCAGTCCCAGTCCAAGACGTGAAGATCAGGAAGCTCTTTGGAGAAACGATGGTGAAATTTCAGTTCCAAGAGCTGGAGGCCGAGAAGATCAAGAAGCTCTTCAGAGAAAGGTGATACCGGCGGCCAACGATCTCAGGCGAGAGCAGATGCGTTTTCCTCGGAAAGAGTCGCATGCGCTCTACGAGGCTTCTCCCTCTTTTATCTAAGTCTGTATCTATCAGAATCCTGCTGCCTACATTCAGGGCAGGGCTTTCTGTTTAATCTGCTGTTACACACCCAAAATCACATAATCTTGGGTGTGTCATGATCAGGTCAAGTTGACAACCTAGATTGACTATCACACATATGATATTTTAAATAAAACTGTTTTAAGAAAGCTGAAATAAAGTTGTAATACTTATTTTATATGCATAAATACAACTTTTTTGAGCATTGTTTTAAAATCTTACTTCTAGGTAAACTTACCCATAGGAGCTCTTTATGTGTTTAAAAAATTATTAAATGGAAGATCACTAGAAAGAAACATCTTTGTAAATTTTCACAGATAAAAATAAGCAATTATAACACTACTTTTGGTGAAATAATTATTGAAATGAATATTGTGGCATACAAATAATTGTCAATTAATATTAAAGATAAATATAATTTATTTTCTGGAGAATTAAATAATTTCCTTTGTGAAATTAGAACTTGATTTGTTCAAAATGATACTATTTGATTATTTTTAATTGAGTCCAAGAATCATTTCTATAACTATACTCTTAATTATATGGGCAAATTAAAGAAAAATGAAAAATAAAGTAATATGAATAAATCTTATAAAAATGAACAAAGGTGATTGATTAGTTTGAGAAAATATTCAAGGGATCTGTCTGAGAAGTTATCAATTACCCCCTTTTCATTTGACTTTGGAGTGTACACACTAAATCTTTTAATATTACTTGCATTTTACTATTTCTTCAGTATGCTTTAAATAACACTAATTTGTTTCTCACATCATCCCTATAAAATTTGGTAAAAAATAATAATTATTATCATTATTATTTTTCACATCACAGATTAAAAAACACATTCAGAAAGGGGGCATGGCATGGAAAACAGGAACCTGAGTCCTTAATCTGCGATTAGAATCTTAGAAGAAACAAGTTGAATTGCCATGAGCTTCTTTAACTACTCCTTTCACCTTAAATGCAGGTCATGTTTGCACAGCACAAGGCTCATGGTGATCTCTGATTGGCAGTTTCAAGGTTTGATGTGGGAAGGTTGGGCTGATGCTAGATATAAATAAAACTTGCTTGAGTAAAGAAATGGTGTCTTATCAGTGCAGTATATCATTACTCAAAAATAATTGCAAATACCCATACAAAAGTACAGAGAGTAGATAATCACAGTTGTGTTGCTGATGCCAGTGTTTCCATCTGAAAAGGGGAATCATGGCATATATTTTGTGGTTCAGTATAGTGTGCTTTCTTATTTCAAGACATGCCGCTAAGTTACAGAACTTCCAAACTCTATTTGTGAAAATAATAAGTCTGCATGATGGGTTTGATCCCAGAGCATTCTCACAGGACATAGGTCTTTAGGAAAGATTATGGACAAGCCCCCCCACCCACTGTTTTGAATGTCAATAATATAGATGTTGATCCAAGACTGCAACTTAATTAGAGATAAAAATTGTTGCTCAGTATCCGAGTATACCAACATGGTTTTCAACCACAAGAGAAATATCTGAGAATGATAACGTGTTTGTTATGTCTACTATATAATATTCCCATGGCTTCTGTGTCTGGGATACTGTGGTAGAACAGAAAAAGTACTAAATTGGAAGGCTAAAATTTAGTCCACCTCCCTGGTGTTACAGAACAGTGTCCCCATAGTCTGACTTCAGGGGCAAAAGGAAGTTCTGGAGGTGATATGCAGGCCTTTCTTTAATCAGCGGCTGACACCCCAGGTAGTTACTTTCCCCACTTTCCCTGGGTCATGAACAAAGACATTGCAGCCTCCTCATACCACCAGGGAAAGAAATTTTATTACATCTAACAGGCCCATATAGGTGCTCTTCTGCTAGAGCCAAGCTGTGCCACTTCCCTCCAGTCCCCTCAATACTGAGAGTTTGTTTTGTCTCTCCTTTATCAAGCAAATTATTTGCTTACATTCTGGGAGGGACCCCCTACAGGACAGGGGCTGTCCCATTACTCACAAGATACCAGACTGGGGAGGGAGCAGTAAAAACCCCTTTTCCCATCCTTAGCCCGCCATGACTCTGGCTGGTCTTTTTTTTATATTCATTTATTGGTGCATTGTAGTTATACGTTTTGATAAGTGTCAGGATATCAGAAGCATGCGTACACACATTGCTCATTTAGCCCTCCCTCAAATCCCACTCTAGTCTCTCCCCCTTCCCTCCTTTTCATGCTCAGCATAGTGATTGACTCTGAAAATTTTGTGTATATACATTGTGTGCATTAGTGGGTTTCCCTCTTCCCCCCTCCCATCTCTCTCAGTTAGGTCACCTTCATTGTTCATCTAATGTTTTCTCCTTTGTCTGGAGTCACTTCTAAGTCCCATTCTCTCTAGCTTCCACATATTAGTGAGAACATCTGACCTTTCACTCTTTGTGACTGACTAATCTCACTTAGCAAAATGTTCTCCAGTTCCCTCCATTTCCCTGTAAATGATGCAATTTTGTTCTTCTTTATGGTTGAGTAAAATCCCATTGTGTACATATCCCACAGTCTTGAAATCGATTCATCTGTTGATGGACACCTTGGCTGGTTCCAAAGTTTGGCAATTGTGAATTGTGCAGCTATAAATATAGACACACATGCATTAGTCTAGTAGTTTTGTTTCAGTTCTTTTGAGTAGTTGCCTAGAAGTGGTATTGCTGGGTCATATGGTAGGTTCATTCCCATTCTTCTGAGAATGCTCCACACTGTTTTCCAAAGTGGTTGCACTAATTTGCAATCCCACCAACAGTGAATTAGAGTTCCTACTTCTCCACATCCTCGCCAGCATTTGTTGTTGTTCATGTTTTTAATGATTGCCATTCTAATTGGGGTTAGGTGAAATCTCAGGGTAGTTTTGATTTGCATCTCTCTGATTGCTAATGATGTTGAACATTTTTTCATACATTTATTGGCCATTTGTGTTTCTTCTTCTGTGAATTGTCTATTTAGTTCACTTGCCCATTTTTTGATTGGGTTATATTTTTTTAATGGTGATTTTTTAAAGTTCTCTGTATATTCTAGATATTAGTCTTCTATCAGAGGAGGAGCTGGCAAAAATCTTCTCCCATTCTGTGGGTTCTCTGTTGAGGTTCTTGGTTGTTTCCTTTGCTGCACAAAAGCTCTTCAGTTTAATGCAATCCTACATATTGATCCTAATTTTAATTTCCTGTGCCTTTGGGGTCTTGTTGAGGAACTCTGGCTGTTCTTAAAACACGTATGTCATGTAAGGGTGACCTTCAATTACTGACTGTCACATTCCAACCTCTGTAAGTCTGCCTGCCTGTTTCCGTCCTTTGTCACAAATCTATAAAATGGTATCTCACACAGAACTTGGGGCTGGAGCCATATTTCTGGAAAGCGATTCCCAGCTCCAAGCCCACCGGCACAATAAACCTTTTTCTTCTTCACCCCACTTGCGTTTGGGTCTATTATTACAGAGAGTTTCTACAACAGTTTTCAAACACAAGAGAAATATCTGAGAATGATAACGTGTTCATTATGTCTACTACATAATATTTCCATGGCTTCTGTGTCTGGGATACTATTGTAGAAAGGAAGAGTGCAAGAACAGAGACCAACTCAGTTTCAAGTTGGGAGCACTATAGGAATGTGAATGAAGATCTGAGGACTGGGGAGGTACAGCTCGCTGCTGTGAAGGTGGCCATGCTTCAGTGCATGTCTGCTGTGTAGGATCTATGATTTGAGAATCACTGATGATGTGCCTCTTCCTCTTGCAAACGTCTCATAAAAGCTAAACTGAAGAGAGTATCTGAATAGTTTTATAACTTTTGACAGAATATTCACTTACTATTTGTCATAAAAAAGACAGTTAAAATGTTCTAATCTATTTTTGCTCTAGGCAATTAGGTATTATTTTTGAACATCTTATTAAGTAGAACACACACGTAAAAATGCGCACAGGGTCAAATATCAATAGGTTTTACACAAACTTGAAGACACCTAACTCGCCAGCACCAGACAAAAGAAGCAGATTATTACCAGCTTCCCAGAAGTCCCAGGTGCCCCCTCAGTAACTATTCTCTGCCCCTATCTGCCATCTAATGTCATGACTTTGCCTATTGGTGAACTTTATATAAATGGAGTTGGACAGTAGCATTTTGATTTAGTCTGATTCATTTCATTAATTATTATGGTTCATTTATACTTATGACTTCATAATATGCCTTATAGAAACTCCAGCTAATCAGGTATTTGTTAGAGAACGTCCTTTCAGTCATATATTCAGTCATTTAATACGGAGTTATTATGAGCCAAGTGTATAGTCAGAAGATAAAATATAGCAAAGAAAGAAATCAACATTATTCCTTTGGGGATATTTTGGGTCACAAGCTGGATAAATAGTCACTAAGTTTAAAACTCTTAAACATAATTTCAAAATATGCAAATTCTAGGAAAAAAGTGAACTGAGTAAAATATTTTAAAAAGTAAATATTTACTTAAATGTTGTATTAATATAGTGAAAGCATTGATCTCATATTAGTACCCATTCTAATACACATGAAACAAATTAGTGCAGATTTTATCATCTCCATCTTCCTTTGTCATTAGGACATCATAAAAGCATAGTACACCCAGAGAAAGTGTAGGAATCCAAATATTAAAAAAAAGAAAGAAAGATCAGGTGAATGATTTCAAATTTTAAGTTCATCTAGTTTCTGCTTGTACTTAAAGTCTGTATGCCTCTAGGAAAACATTTCCCAGACTATGTTCCAGTTTTTTTGGGGAATCGTAATAGAAACTGAAAATAAAAGTAGTACCGATAAAAAGTCAGAGATACAGAAAACCCAAAAGTAATTCATCCAACACTAAAATACACAAAAACAAGTTTTTTTCTCTGAAATATTTCTGTGCCTTTAGTATGGTAGTGTACAGGAAAAGAAACTTAATTGACCATAGAATTCTTTTGATATTTTCCCCATGAGACATGTCACATAGTGTTTAACAGAATGCAGCTAACAGGGCAATGCACCAAGAATTATCCAACTCTATTAGGGAAGTCATACCACACATGGAGTCACATAAGAAAAGTTAGGAGAAATATATCTATCCCAAATAGAATTTACACATTATGACAAAAGTAGCATGTCCCTTAGTGTTCTGAGTGTAGACTGTGTGCCCCTATTCCCAGATAGAAAATCCATTCTATATCCTTTATCTACCATCAGACTTCAGACTTCAGACTTCAGAGCAGGGAACCGCATGATGGACTGTCTCTGAAACTCTCAATCTGTTGTGATTAATGCTCAACAACAACAAAAAAATGTTATTGAGTTATATCCATATATTACAAAGTGAGAAAGACATTTAAAGGAAAAAAACCTTAAAGATTTATTTTTAAATATTGTTTCAAGGAGGTCTCCTTCTTTAGACACAACAGTTCTAGAATTTAGCCACGAGGGTCATGATCCATGAAGAAACATGACACTTCAGTTTAACCCAAGTCAGCACCAATGGACTAATGGTCAGATCCTCTTTGACCCCAGATGATTAAATGAGCAATGCCACTCAATAAAACATGGGACCTATGCTCTGACCTCTCTTTTAGTCTATCTACTATTTCAAGATTCTATCCCGTTTGGATTTCTGCCTGGGATGGAATGATAATGTTTGTGATTTAAGTGTGTGTGTGTGTGTGTGTGTGTGTGTGTGTGTGTGTGTGTGTGTGTCTATTCCTATCTCCCTTGGTATGTTTCTTTTACACAAGGTAGAAACAAGCTGGGTCTTAGAGAATAATTTTTTAGTATTCCAGATCTTTTAGCAGCCATTTCACACATGGATTATTTCTCTTTCTGGATGATTCCCAGGAGAAGTTAATAGAAATGTGCAATTGAAGAAGAATTACCAGCATTGGCAGAAGGCTATTTATGTCCCAACCAGTTCCCTGAGATTCCCTTCATCAACTCTGCTGTGGTATCCATCCTTCAGCTGCCTGGTTCACTTGATTGACAGCTCAAACTTGCATCCTTTCTGGGAAGCTTGTCCTTGAGAGGCTAAAGCTGGCTTACCCAAGATATTTGGGGGTCAGGTGTCACCTTCCTCTTCCTGCTTCAAGAAAAGACAGATTCTGATACAGCCTGGACTCCAGAAGTCCCCACGGGGTCATGCTGAATTCAAACTTCTTGTGAGCTCACACTTCTACGTTGCCCCTTCAGCATTCCCGTCATGTTCCTCTCCCTCTAACTAGTTTCTCCTGAGAACTTTCCCACAGTAAATCATAAGCACAAATGCTTATGATTTATCAACATCATGCTCTGACTCTAGAGAAACTACTCTAAGATTGATGTCAAATAGAAATGGTAAGGAAAGGAGGAACAAAGATATGAAGCCTTAAAACTTATCCACGAGTCTGAGTCCAGGAACCAATAAAGATCCAGTGCTCTAGTTTCCTAGCATACAGATTATAACAAACAAAGCAGTGGTATTAGTTAGATGTTTATTAAGATTTTAACAAATGTGTCAGACCAGAAAGACTAGATGGAACTAAAAGTTGATGAGGAAAGGAGCAGTTAAGATAACAATGTAGATGTGAACAAGGTGAGTTTTACGTTCAGTTGCAATGCAAAAGGGTATTAATGCCAACAAATCCAGTTAAATAAAAATCTTTGGTGAAACTGTCAAAGAATAGTGAACTTAAAAAGTCTGGAAGAATGTATTGCAGAAGCTAGGAGCTTTACCTAAATGAGGAAAAGTCCTAGGCTTTTTCCTGAGAGGGCAAAAGGAGTGTACTGATTTGGAGTTAGAATGTCCCCTTAGCCCTCACAGAAACAAGGCAGCCATGTTGGAAATGGGGCTTGGATGCTAAGTAGGGGCCCCTGGGGGTGTTGCCTTGGAAACTATATATGGTTCTTTCCTCCCCTTGCTCACCTCTCTGTTTCTGGCCTCCATATGTTACGTGAGAAACAGAGCCCATGCGCATTCCCTCTCTCTGCTTCCTGCTGCCATGGCCTGCCATCTGCAGGCATCTCAAAACACCTTGAGCAAATGAATCTTTCTTCCTCTAAGTCGTTTTGGATTACAGCAGTGAGAATGTGGACTGAGACAAGGAGAATGCCTCTCAGAGTATTTTCCAGACTGAGGAGACACTAAAAAGAGGAATGATCAATAAGCAATGGCAGGGGAGGCGGGGAGCTTTGGAGTTGGGCGTCCATTGAAAGTAAAAGTCATCACAAACGCATCCAATGTGCTGAGTAAATGATCAGGAAGGCAGAACTTAAAGTGGTATTCCTGTAGTTTGGAGAATACTTTGAAAATACAGAATAAACATAAAAAATAGAAAAAGAAATATTAAGGCTTTATCCCCCCCCCATCACAGATTCAACACTATGAGTGGCAGTTCACTAAACTATGAGTTGTAGGTTGGATCTCCAGGCCAGAGTTATCGCCTGACTGGTCCTGTGAACTTCAGCAGAGTGATTTTGCCAGTTTTCTCTTTTATAAAGATGAAGTATTTAGGGAGAAATCTTCTAGTCTGGCATACCACTAAGATCCTATGAAACGAATTGCTTAGTTGAGTCAGTAAACTATGGCTGAGGGACAAATCTGGCCCCTTGTCTCCCTTTAGATAAAGCTTTATTAGAATGCAGCCATATTCATCAGTAACCTAGTGTCTGTGGCTATTTTCCAGCTGTAATGATAGAGTTGAGAAGGTGCAGCCAGAAGCAAATGGCAGGCAAAGCCTGGGATGTGTACTATCTGCACCTTCGCAGAAATAGTTGGGCCAACTTTGGCTTATCTGAATGTAACGTGAACCACTTAACAACATCCTCTCTCCCAGTTCGGCACTGACTTGCATGCCTTAGAGAATTCTAGTTCTGCTTCACAGATTCGCTGCTCCTGGGAAGCACCGGCTGCCCTTTTCAAGAATTTGAACACCAAATTCCCACGAGAGAGGGTGGTGACACTAAATTGTAAGGAACAATGGAAAGTATTTTCAGGGAGAAAGTAATGCTTAAACAGAAAAATGGACTACAAAATGGAGACAGTATCTGCCCATTGTCATATGGAGAACACCAAGAATTAAAGTTAGAAATCTTGTAGGAGAGATGAAAGAAATCTTGGAGGATAGAGGTGATTTTCGTAATTAATTTATTAATTATTAATTTTCATATTAATTTATATGTCCAAAGAAGAAACTTATAGTACTAAATATTTTTCTCTTTTATTAATTCGTTCTGTTTTTAGTTTTGTTTTGTGCTGGGAATTGAACCCAGGACCTTGTAAATGCTAAACTCTATTACTGAGTTATATACCCAGCCTCATTGTTTTTTAATTATTGATTGTTTAATAATTGATTTCTACTTTATTGTTGTTTGTTGCTGTATACTTAATATGGATTTAATTTACTTCTTTCTTGAAAAAATTTTAGGGTGGAAATTAAATACTTTTGAGCCATTCTTCTTTACTAATATGAAGATTTAATGCTACACTTCTTTGTAAGGGTTGTTTTAGCAGCATCCATACATTTTGATATGCTGTAATTTTTTGTCATTTGATTGAATCTATGATTGCTAATTTCCCTTTTAGTTTTTTCTTGACATATATTATGCACAATTGTGGTCTTTTAAGAATATTTATGGATTTTCTGGATATTGCTATTGATGTCCAATTTTATTCTGTTGTGATCAGAAGTACTCAATGCAATTTTGATCCTATGAGACATAGTGAGACATTGTATTCCCGATAATGAGGTAAAACCTTGTTACCCCTCCATGTGTACATAAATTTTGCTCTTCAATAATTGGTTATAATGATCTATAAATTTTAATTTGATCAAGTTGATAGTATTTTTCAAATATTCTATGACTTACTTTTTTGTTTAGTTTTCTATTTACTTCTTAGTGAGTGATATTAAAATCACCAATTATGACTGTGGATTTCTCTATTTCTACCTTTCTTTCTTATATTTTCTTTATGCATTGATGTGTTATTATCAGTTATATATGCCCTTAATGTTATCATAACTTGCTAATGAGCTTCTATAATTATAAATGACATCCATTCTCTGGTTATATTTCTTGTCTTGAAGTCTACTTGAATATGAAATTGATTAGGAATAATATATATATATATATATATATATATATATATATAGTTTAATACAGTTTTCTCCTTTCAACCTATACCTCATTTTTATTTAGATGCTCCTTGTTGACAGCATGGATTTGTATAATTTGACAATCTCTTCCTTTAATTCATGTTCTACTCTCTTCATATTCAATGTAATTCTTGATTTGACTGGTTTTGAGTCTAAAATCTTGATATTTGTTTTCTGATTGCATCACTGTCCCTCTTTTGTTTTCTTGGATTCTATTTGTTGGAGTAATCAGACACTTTTTAATAATTTATTTAATTTCCTCTATTGACTCATAGGCCATTGTTCTGAGATTGCTTTAAGTATTACATTGTACAACTTCACATTATCACAATCATTTTATATTTTATACTGTTATTCTTCAAATAGCCCCATCCTTGGTACTCTATTTTCATATATTTCTAATATATATCATATTGTCATATATTTGTGTGTATACACACACACACACACACACACACACACACACACACACACACGTATTCCTTTCTTCAGTACATGATCCTTGTCTTCTGTAGCCCTCAGTCTGATATTACTTCCACCAAGTAAATTTTTTTTAAACATGTATTTTTCCCTTACAGAATATTTTATTTTTTTTAAATCTATGTCAATGTTTGTATTCACCCTCTGTTCAATTATCATGTTTGTTGACCTTCCTGGATTTGTAATTAGGTATTTTTTCACCCATTTGGAAAATCCAGCCATTTTTTAAAATAAAATGTGTTTTCGGCCTAATTCTTTCTTCTGAACATCACTTATATGTATGTTAGATCTTCCAAAACTATCTCATAGTTCACTGAGGTGCTAATGAATTTTTAAAATATTTTCTCTTTTTTGATTGGATCATTTTATTGGTCTTCTATACATGATCCTTTCCTTCTGTAGCCCTCAGTCTGATATTACTTCTGCCAAGTAAATGTTTTTTTTTATACAATGCATTTTTCCATTGCAGAATTTTCTATTTTTTAAAACTATTTTAATGTTGGTATTCACTCTCTGTCCTATTGTCATGTATCTTTTAAAAAAGTATTTGCACGTATGTATAATCATAGTTTTAAACCTTTACTTGTGATGACAAATATTTTAGCCATCTCAGTTTTCACATCATATTTATTTTAATTTATGAGAAATATGTTTACCTTCTTTTTGTGTCTGTCTCATAATTCTTTTTATTTTAGCTGAACACTGGGTTGATGATGTACTAGGAAACCCAGGCTATAATTTTATTTTGTTTTCTTTTTTTTTTTTTGCGGTACCGGGGATTGAACCCAGGGGCGTTCTACCTCCGCGCTATGCCCCCGGCACTATTTTTTATACTTTATTTTGAAACCAGGTCTCACGAAGTTGCGGAGGGCCTCACTAAGGAGAGAAAGAGAGAGAGAGACAGACAGGGAGAGAGAGAGAGAGAGAGAGAGCTGAGGCTGGCCGCGAACCCGGATCCTCCGGTCTCCGCCTCTCAAAGTACTGGGATTACAAGCGTGCGCCACCACGCCCGGCTGTTTTCTTCTTTTTATAAAAGAGCATTGGGTTTATTTCTGCTAGGCAGTTAAGACACCAGTGAATGTTTTTCTCTTCTCAGGCATGTTTTCAATCTTAGTTAGGGTGGAGATACTTATACACATATATACAGTCATGCACCACATAACAATGTCCCAGTAAATGAAGGACCATATATACAATGGCGTCTCCATAAGATTATACCACCTGATGGTGTCATCCTCTTAATTTGAGTGAATACACTATACTATGTTTGCACAACTATTATATATCTTAATGATGCATTTCTCAGAACACTTTTATCCCTATCATTTAGCCACATATGACTACACACACAGACCCACACACACACAGCATGCACACACATGCACACACAGTTTTAACTTAGTCCTTAATGCATGTCTTTTACTCTATAGCATCATTTTTACTCCTAAAGCATGGTCTATCTAAAGTCTGGTCTGAATGCCCGAGGCATTAGAAAAGTCTTTCTTCCCTGGATGAAACTGGTGTGCCTATGACTCCCTGTGTACGCAGCCAGGCACCACAGTTCCCCTCTTCACCCTGCAGAGCTCTGTGTCTGCTGAGCTCCATGGTGTTGGAGGCAGGACAGGCCAGCCCTCTCCCAAAGACATGATGAATCTCCATAAACAATCTGGCATTTCCCTTCATGCATCGTCCTCCTCTCTGGTGTGGTTCCATCAGGTTCCAGCTTCTTCTGTTTCCTGGCACTCCAGGTTCCGCCTCCTCCACTCAGAGTCCGCCATTGTGCTTGGGCCCCATCTGTTTGGTTGGCACTGTCTAGACAAAGAGGCTTGAGTGATTATGTGTCTCACTTTCTATGTTTCCTGTCTTTCAAATGACACACACAGTCTTGCTCTCTTTGTTTAATAACCAAAGATGGGACTCATGGATTATTTCTATTTTCTAGTCACACTGCTATGCCTAACAGTGGAAACCTCCCCCACCCTTTTTAAGTCATTGATATTTGGGGATTGTTCATTGACACATGATATTATGGAGTCACTTTCTAATGGTCTTCAAAATAATCCTGCAGAGTTAGCCCTGTAGACTACTTTTCTGATACAGAATAGAGTGAGCAAACATGATCAATGACTGATATGAGATGGTGTCTCTTCTCAACAGTCAGGTGACTTGGAAGGGATCCTAATGAGACCGAGAAAACGCCATCATCCTGCTAAAAAATTTGGTATGTTATCGGAGTCCTGAATATGTACCTCATATTTAAAAGGAGCTGAATTTAATTCTGCTCTCAATTTCTTTGTCCCTTCATGTCACTGTATCACCCTATTATAAGTCACAGTATTTTCTTCCTTGGACTCTTGCAATGGTGTCCTAATGTGCAAATGTTTCTAATCTTGCCCTCTTCGATGTCATATCCTTTCTCCGAAATATATTCAGAGTGAGTTTTTATAACTTAAATTTGATGACATTATACCTTTGCTTAAAACACTTCAAGTGTTCCCATAGTATTTCTAATAAAGTACACAGTCCTTTCCATGGTATTTTAACATGTGTCATGTAACACCAACTGGTCATTCTCCTCTTTATACAATTTAGCTTTTGCCTTTTCACCTTGGGCCTTATAAGGCTCCTTTTGATCCTCAAATATGCTAAACTCTTCACCATGGGTCACTTGCTTTCCCTTCTCTTATCTCTACACTGGTGCTTTCTTTTTATTCTCTTTATTTATTTCAATTTTATTTATTTATTTATTCCATTTATTTCAATTTTCTTTTTATTCTCTTTTCAAATTTTCACCAATGCAGAACATTTATGGACTCCTCATTGCAATTAGTTCATCTTCTTCTAGTTTTTTTTCCATTGTCATACCCTATTTCCATTTTTCATAGTGCTTTTCTTAACTTGTGATTACTTATTTATGTTTTATTTGAGAATATACCTGCATTTTACTCCCCCACGTCTTGTATAATATTTGGCACATAATAGTAACTCAATAAAATGTGCTAAACACATAAGCAAATAAATTTTAGATGATAAATAAGTATATACTTGTATGAATGAATCAGCAA